>JACAFY010020005.1:0-10000 GCA_015252635.1 Dictyostelium capitatum | reverse complement strand
GGATGGAATATAGATTCAAATGATTTACAAATTAAAACAAAAAGTAAAACCAATAACCCGGTTATGTATAAAGATACTATTTCAAAATCAGCACCTTGGAGATTAAATCAAATTCAAAATGCATATAATCATCTTCAATTTGTAGAATCAGAATTAACAAGCATAATCAATTTTTCCGAAAGATATACACCAACATACATAAATACATCACCAAATAATAATAATTTAACAGGATTAACAAATAATATAGAGAATGGTAATACACCGTCAACGTCATCATGGAGTTGGGTTAATCAACCAAATAATATCAATAAAAATAATAATTATAATACAAATAATAATAATAATAACAATAATAATAATAATAATAACATTAATAGTAATAATAGTAATAATGGTGGGGTAGTATCAGAATTATTATCATTATTTGAAACAATTAAATCAATTGGTGAATGGATATCATTGGCAAAAGATGAATTATTATTACCAAGTAAAGATGTATTCCCAATAACATTATTTCAAAGAAACCTATTAAAAAATTTACCACCTGATCTTCATATTGATATTACTGTTGCAAATTGTGATATTGTTTTTAGTATTCATGAATTACAAATATCATCATCAGATTCTGGTCAAAATTTAGGTGGAATTGGTCATGGTGGTGCAATTGGAAGTGTTGGTTCACATCATAGTGCTAGTTTATCATCCTCCGGTTCATCTTCATCACCAAGTAAATTCCTAAGAAAATCAGCAAATAAATTAGTTGGTGGTGGTAGTCCACACCCACAACATATGCAACAACAGGTCAATAGTAATGGTTCTTCATTATCAATGTCTGGTAGTAATCAATCATCATCTTCACAATTATCAAACTCTTCTTCACAGCAATCACAATCATCATCTTCACAACCATCATCATCATTAAATACACCACAATCAAATCAACCACAATTATCACAATCATCATCATCAATACCAAGAAATAGTAGCGGAAATAATTTAAGTAATAGTAATAGTAGTAATACAAATAATACAAATAATAATAATAATCAAAATGGTAATACAACATCACCAAATATGTCAACATTATTAGAATCAGAACAAGATTTTAGTACAAATCCACCTGATCAATATTCAAAAAAGACATAGTAAGTTAAAAAGGGTTAATAATATATTATATTTTGTAAAACATTATCATAATATTAATATTAGTACTTTGAAATTTACAGCCAAATGAATAAACAAGGTAGTGTTCAATGGGTAACAGTTGTTGAACATAGTGAATCTAGAATCCCAGTTAAAAAATTATCAGATACTTTTGCATTAATGACAGGTGCATACGATAAATTGGCAGATCTTAGTGAAAAATTTATGGTTTTATCAAATACCTCTTAAAAAAAAACAAAATAATTGTTGACAAACGATATTAGTCAATTAACAATAATAATAAACCATAATAAAATATATGAAAAAGGAAATATATATTTGGTAAAAAAAATGATAATTAATTAATTTTTATTTGAAAATATTATTGGTTATTTAATTTCTTTTAGTTTTCTACTAATCAAATCACTCCATTGATTACATCTAATTTTATTATCTAATATCTCTTCTAGAATATCAGCTGAATTAATATTACAAGAATTACCTTTAACCATTGCGTCTGTTTTTAAAAATAAATTCATATAATAAAATGCAAATTTCTTTACTGATATTATATCTTCTTCGTCAATTGGAGGTGGTGGAGGTGATGTTAGTTGAACAGGTGATGATGATGATGATGATGTAGTTGTTGTAGTAGTTTGATTTTTATTTGGTTTTTTACCAAATACAAATTTATGTGTTGGTGCTGGTGTATTTGATGATGAAGAGGAAGAAGGAGTAGAAGAAGAAGAAGAAGAGGAAGTTTTCTGTAATTTTGCAATTTCATCAGATAATTTTGATTTCTCTTTTTCCAATGTAGATATTTTTGATTCTTGTTCTTTACATCTTTTTAATGCACCATCTAAATCACGTTTTTGGTTCTTTAATGTAGTCTTTTTAGAATTTTTATCATTTGAAGAACTTAGTAATAATGATATTTCAGCTTGAACTCTTTCAACTTCAGATGATGCTTCAGTTCTTTCTTTTTGTAATTGAATTATTTCATTTTTATATTGTTGTGATTCTAATTCTCTTCCTTTTTTTGAATTTGTTTTAAATGATTCAAATTCTTTAATTTGATTTTGTAAATCTGTATTCAATTTGTTTACATTTACTTTTAATGATTGATTTTGTTCTGTAGCTTGTTTTAATTCTACCAATTTTGATTCTAAATTCTTTTCAATTGTATTTTTTAATTTTATAATTTCATTTTCTTTTTTTTTTAAAAAAATAAAAATAAATAAAAGGTATTAGATTTTTGATTTTTTAAAATGATAAATATATAGATTATATAATGGGAGTTTATTTATATAGAATGTGTATGTGTGTGTATGTATTTATATATGTGTGTGTGTGTGTGATATTGTACAATTATTAATTATTATTGATATTGGTATTATTACTATTATTATTTAAACTATTTGTTATACGTGTTGAAAGATTTTTAAATAAATTTTGAATATTATCAAAATTTGTAAAATTATTTATATAGGTTTTAAAGTGATGGTTGTAGCTATTGTTGTTATATAGATAGAAACAAATAGATAATATAATAGGTGTGATAATAATGATTGGTAGAAAATTATAATTTTTACTTTCTGATTCTGTTTTAGATTGTTTTTCTTCAATTTCAACAACATTTGATTTTAATGCTGTAATTTCACCAGATTGATTTTTATTTGTTTCCTGTTTAGAGTAATAAAAAAAGGGTATATTTGTAAATATCATAATATGATTATATAATGAGTGTGATGAATGGAATGAAAAATTATTATTATAATTACTTTAAATTCATTTAATAATTCACCTAAACTATCTTTTTCTTCAGTAATTGATTTATTTTGATCTTGAATTTCAAGTAATTTTTGTTCCAATGAAGTACAATAAGTTTCTAAAATTGATCTTTCACGTGCTTCTTCATCCAAATGTTTCTTTAATTGTTCAATTGATACTTTAGCATCTTCTAATTGTTCACTTGTTGAACGTTTATCCTCTTTAATACCTAAATCCAATGCTGATACTTGATATAGAATTGTTTGTTTAATTTCATAAAGTACATGAAATTCTTCAATTAATACTTTAACAACTTCACTTATATTATTTGAATCTGTCATCATAGTTTCTAAACTTTCTTCTCTTGGTCTTAATAAAGTTGGTGAAAATACAATTGCTAAATTTGAACATGTCATTTTATTTTTACTTGAGTGTAACTATGTAAGAAAAAGTATAAATATTAGTATTTGATAGTAATCAACTATTCATTTATTTATTTTAAAAAGGTATACTTACTTGAATTGTATATAAAAATTTTAATAATATTTGTAATAAATCTAAATTTTCTTTTGGTAATGCAGAGAATAACGATTTTATAAATGATATTTTTGCATTTTTATCTTTAATATCAATGGAAGCTAAAAAGTTTTTATAAAGATCAAATGTTAA
Source organism: Dictyostelium capitatum (assembly GCA_015252635.1). Lineage (NCBI taxonomy): Eukaryota > Evosea > Eumycetozoa > Dictyosteliales > Dictyosteliaceae > Dictyostelium > Dictyostelium capitatum. The sequence goes on along the minus strand of JACAFY010020005.1, from coordinate 6,415 downwards.
AAGTGGTTCATCTGAATCTCTAAGGAATGCTTTCATTGTACCAGATACAACGTGTGGATCATATTTTGAAAGATCAATATCTTCACAACCTCCATTTGAATTTTCAAATTGTTTTTTCAATTCTTTTACTTTTACATTGTTACCTGATATTCTACAAATACCCTCCAATTCAATACAATTTGTTTCTAAAAATCCAATTAATGATTTAACTGATAATTGCATTGATTGTGCTCGTTTTTTCTTTTTTTCACCAGGTTTTAATATTTTTTTAAATGTTTTTGCCATTGTTTTATTATCTTTATTTCTTTTTAATGTTGTTACTTGTGGACTTGTTTTTGTTGTTGTTTCTTCTTTTGGTTCCATTTTTTTAATGTATATATTATTATTGTGATGGTTATGATTTTTTATTATTTTTTTTTTTATTATTATTTTAAAAGTACAAATTTAAAAATACAATTTATTATTATTACAAATTAAAGGATGATATGAAAAAATACAAATACAATAGTACAATTTATTATTACTGATAAGGAGTGTATCACAATAGAAAAAAAAAAAAAAAAAAAATTGTTATTTTTAATCAAATTACTTTTTCGTTGGTTTTTATGACATTTTTTTTAAAAAAAAACAGTTGGATTATTTGAAAATGTTTTTGTTTATGTGTGATAAATTTAGATTACCAGATCTGCAAAAATTTAATTATAATTATATTAATGATGATGATGATGATTAATGAATATTTAAATTTATTTATTATTATTATTATTATTAATTTATCTTCTATATCTATATCTTTTAAAATTAAACCAAAGATGTAAAACACCTTTATCATCAAATACACATTTGTAACCATATTTGTGAGATTTTTCCCATTCTTTTTTAACGATTTTAAAAGCTATATCTTCATATGGTGGACCAGCACTAAATCTGAGTATACATGTATCAGGATTATCGGGAGATGGCGAAACAAAGAATTGAGGTGATTTTGTGACATCAATTAAATCTGGATAGAAAATATTAAATTTGTAACCTCTAACTACTTTTGGTGGTGGATTATCATAATCGTAATGAGTACGATTGTATTTGGTCCAATCATATCCAGTGTGAACTCTATTAAAGAATTTTGGTTTTCTTGGTCTGAATTTATCGTGCCATGCATAATATTTTGGTTCCAATGCAACTTCCAAATCAAATTGTTCATCGAAATCATTATCTTCATCAAATTCTTCCATTGGATCTGGTTTCTTTGTTGTATCAACGATTGGTTTAGTTGATGTAGTTGTAGTGGTTGTTGATGTACTATTTTCACCAGAATTATATGGTAAATTCATATTATCTGCAATTTCTTTTAGATATTTTTCAGTTTCCATATCTGAATGTTTTAATTTAATGTTTTCAACGAATCTTTCTTTGAGGAACGAACATGATTTGTAAACTTTTAAATGTTTCAATAGTGTTTCCCAATACTCTACGTTCATAGCTGATCCAGATTCCAATTTATTTAAAATTTCAACCTCTAACAAACAAAGTTCTTTAAATGATTTACCTGATAAAATAGATTTAATATCAGTTGTTAATGAATGATGAAGTGCACTTGAATCAATAGTACCACCACTATTACCACTATCCTGTTCTTCTCTAATACCCAATTGATAAATTGATAGTTCCAATGCAGCATCCCAAAATTCTAAATTTGTTTGGTTTGTATCTAAATAGGTAAATTCACGAATACCTTCAATTAAATCTTCCAAATCTTTTGAACCACAAGATTGAATCAATAATACAGGATCACGATTATCTCTATGATCAAATGGTAATGTTATCATATGAATTGCTTTGTAAAGATAATCCAATGGTTTTGGACGATTATCAAATAAACGAGTTTCACAACGTTTACATGCTTGTAAATAATGAAATTCTTCTTCTTTCTTTTCCAATTCTTCATTGTTTGACATATCTTTCATACGTTGTAAACGTTCTTTCTCTTCTTCCCAAATTTCTTTTTCTTTTTCACGTTGTTCACGACGACTCTTTGCTTTATCCAATTCTTGTTGAATTTCTTCTTTTCTCTTTTTTGCATTACCATATTTTTCATCGTATTCTTGTGGTTTCATACCACCCTTTATCATTTTTTCTCTCTTTGCTTTCCATACAAACTTTTCTTGAAGATTCATATCATTGAATGGATTTGTACCATTTTGATAACCTGATAAATCAATATCACTTTTCTTGTTTGCTTCTTTTTTTTGTTTCTTTTCTAATCTTCTTGCCATCTTTTCTTCTCTAGTTTCATTTGCTTTTCTATTTTCTTTTTCTTTCTTTTCTTCTTTTTTTCTTTTTCTTCTTTCTTCTTTAGTTTCTTTTGATGATGATGATTTGCTTTTACTTTTACTTTCATATTCACTACCACTACTATCACTTTCGCTATCACTATAATCTTTTCTATTTCTTTTATTTGATGATGATTTTTTATTATCTCTTGATCTGGATCTTGATCTATTTCTTTCTTTATATTTATCATTTGACAATGAAGAGGATGATGATTTATTATCTCTATAATCTCTATCTCTGTTTCTATCTCTATCACCACTTCTACTTCTTGATCTATCTCTATCACTTCTATCGTATTTATCAATTTTATAACCACTACTGCTTTTATATCTATCTCTATCATTTCTATCGTTTATAGGACTTTTTGAACGACTTCTTCTATTTGAAGATGAAGAAGATGAAGACTTTTTTGAATAATATATATCATCTTCATCATCATTATATCTTCTGTCTGATTTAGACATTTGATATATGTATGAATGTAATTGTTTTTTTAAAACAAAGTTGTATAAAAAAAAAATTAAAAAAAATTAAATTTTGTTGTGTTTTGCTTTTAAAATTTAATTTTTTTTTTATTTAAAAATTTCAACTGTCGAATTTTACTTAATTAAAATTATTTTATTCCATATTTACCCAACACCAAATCTTATTAAACAATCAAATTAATTTATTTTTTTTATTTTTTAATTTTTTGTGTGAGTGAAAAAAAAAAAAAAAAAATTTAAAAAAAAAACATGTCAAATTAATTTGTTATTCTATTAAAAAAAAATGAATGAATTAACGTTTTTAAAAAATAATATTAAAAATATTGAAAATGTAATTATTATAATTTATAGGAATTGGTAATAGTATTTTTTACTTATTGATATTTTTTAAAAAAAAAATTTAGAAAGAAATAATTAATATTGAAAATAAAAGTTCAGCTATTAAAATTCAAGAATATTTTAATGAACATTTATTTGATAGATTATTAATATTATTTGAAAATGAAGAAGATAGTATTATTAATAATTCAATATATAAATTATGGTTATTAAATGATGGATCGGTTTATATTTATGAATGGAGTAAATTATCAATATCAATTCAAAGATTAATAATTAAAAATTTAGAATACCAATTTGAAAAATGTTTAATTTATAATGATGATTTTCAAAAAACAAGTACTATAAAATGTATTGGTAATAGTGATAGTAGTTGTGATAGTTGTAGTAATGTTAGTTTTACAACTAATGAATCATTAAACATTCTTAGATGTTCACCAACAATTGGGTATCGTCCAATAAACAGAAAACTTGAATTCAATGAAAGTGATTATCATCCATCATTAGTAATTGAAATTGGTATAAATCAATCATTATCAGATTTATTTGAAAAATCGGAATTTTATTTAAAAAGAGTTCAAAACATAAGACTTGTTTTAATATTAAAATTTTGGTTTTATGAAAATACAAGTAATTATAGTGCATTGGCAATACTATTAAATAAAAGAAATTACAATAATAATAAAAACCATAGACAAATTGAATTAATTTCGTTTGGTAATACACCAATTGGTAATAAATCAATTGAAATAATTAAACAATGGTATGGATGTGGTAATGATATAACAATCAAAAATTCAAATTCAACACAACTAGAATTACCTCTATCTGAATTATACCATAATGTAGATAATGGCAATATTTCTAAAAATCAAAAATTGGTTCATATTGATTTAAACATTTTAAAAAGATCTTTTAATTAATCTTTTGTATCTTTTAAAAAACAAAAATAAAAAAAAAAATTTTAAAAATAAAAAAAAAAAAATTGAAAAAATTTCAAAAAAAAAAAACGCATTTTTTGGTTTTCTTTCGTTTGTTTATTTTTACAACAATTATATTATAATCATACACACATTTATAAACAATGGCAAGAAGAAAGAATAATAAAAATGTTGTTGAACAACCAACTACAACACCAACCATAACAACAACACCAACAGTTAAAAAAGTAAAAGGACCATCACAACCAGCAAAATTAAGAACTATTGATGTTGAAATTGCACAAAAATTAAATACTGGATGTGGTCCAACTAGACAAGCTGCACTCTTTAAATTAAGATCAGCAGTAAAAAAAGAAAAATTTACAGAAATGCAATTATTAAAAATTTGGAAATGTTTATTTTTAAGTATGTGTACTACTACTACTACTATAAAGGTATGTGTATTATTATTACTAATAATATATTATATATTATAGGTTTTTATAATACAGATAAACCAATTGTTCAAGAAGAAATAGCAACCCTTATTTCAAAATTAACAACATCATTTCCAGATTATAAGGATTCATTAGCATTTATAAAATGTTATTTTATAATTTTACAAAAACATTGGGATCACATTGACCAATATCGTGTAGATAAATTTTATTCATTAACACGTAAAATGGTATCATCAGGATTTCAATTATTGAAAAAGAATTATTTAAAAACAGAAATCAATGAAACAATAATTAGTGGATTGGTTAAAGTATATAAAGAAACTGTATTGAATCCAGTTGCAATTACAAATACAAATGGTATTATATTACATGTTGCTGATATCTATTTAGAAGAATTATTCAAAGTTTGTCAAGGTCATATTGAACCAGCACATTTAACAAAAGTATTATTACCATTTGTAAATTATCTTACAAAAAGTGAAGATGATGTTGCATGTAAACGTATTAAAGAAAGAGTATTTGTACGTCTTTTAACAACTTATTCACCATTTGATAAAAAAGATGCTTACTTTTTACCAAAAGTTGGTATTGAAACTGAAGATTCCGTACCTGATATTTTTCCAACAGATTATGAAATGTTTTCAAAATTATTCTTTAAATGTGCTTCTTCAAGGTATGTTATATAACCAGTTGTCAATTGATTTTTTATTCATTTCTCAATATTGTAAATATTAATATTTTTTTTCACTACTACTACTACTACTACAGAGATACAGCAGAATTTAATAGAAAGAATCTTTATGCTTTAAAAAATCATTTCAAGAGAGCACAACTCGCATTAGAAGAATTGGAAGAATTAGCAGATAATATAATTTTAGATGAAAATGGTGACATCGTTGAAAATCCATTTGTTACAGAAGATGATTTACAAGGTGATGATAGTGATCAAGAAGAAGTTGAACAAGAAGAAGAATTAGAAGGTGAAGAAGAAGAAGAAGATGATGAAGAATTATTAGAAGGTGAGGAAGAAGATGATGAAGAATTATCAGAATTAGAAGGTGATGATGATGACGATGAATTTGCAGGATTTGAAGATGATAGTTTAGATGAAATGGAAATGGATGATGAAGAAGAAGAAGAAATTGAAGTTCCACAACCAAAAAATAAAAAACAACAACAACCACAAAAACAACAACCACAAAAACAACAACCACAAAAACAACAACCAAAATCAACAAAGCAATCACCAGCTAAACCAGCTGTAGTTTCAAAACAACAACCAAAATCAAAACAACAACAATCACCAGTTAAACCAGTTTCTAAAAAGCAACCAACCAAATCAAGAAAATAAAATAAATAAAAATTAATATAAAATTAAATAAATATAAAATTGTTGTTATTTACTTTTACGTCATTTATAAATATCTATTTTGTCTTAAAAACCACCAAGGCATTTTTATTAGAATAATTAAATAATTTTAAAAAAAAGATATTGAGATATTTTTTTCATTCTCCATAATAAAAATTTATTTAACTGATATATAGTGAGATATTTTTTTAACAATCATTATAGGACGGAATTTTCAATGATTAAAATCTAATTTAAATTTTGTAAAATATCTTATTATTTTTTAATACAACTAAAGAATGTTCAATGGAATATTATTTTATTTATTATAATTTTTGTACATGATACACTCTTGAGAGTATTTTTTGATTATACTATACGACCAAAAATATCTACTTTTTTTAAAAAAAAAATAAAAATAAAAATAAAAACAAAATGTCGGTTCCACCGCATTCAATTTCAATTCTTTTTTTTTTTTTTTTTTTTTTATTAAAAAAGAATTTTTATTTTTTTTAAATAAATATTTATTGT
>JACAFY010020003.1:0-11439 GCA_015252635.1 Dictyostelium capitatum | reverse complement strand
ATTTGGAGATACTTCATCAGGTGATAATTCAAATTATATTAAATTAAATATTGAAGATCATTCATTATATGGTAGATTCATTAAAAGAGCATTAATTGACTCAACACCAAAATCAATTACAAATAAATTATTAGATTCATCACTTAATACAATTGATCAATCAAATTCGCCTTCACCCTCATCATCATCATCTATTCAATCATTTATTGGTATTTCAATTCCAAATTATCAAAAATCAATTATTATTGATCCAGATTTCTCAATTCTTTTATCATCAGATTCAGATTTACCATCATCATGTAATTCAAATTCTGGTTTATCATCATCTCAAATAGCAGGTATTGTCATTGGTTGTTTTGCCTTTGCAACAGTCATTGTAGTTTCGGTTATTTATGCAATCTATAAATATAAACAAATTTCAAAATTTAGAATCGATTTATCTAAAAAAATGAAAAATATTAATTAAAAAAATAATAAAATCATGCGTTTTTTATAAAAGCTATTTAAAAAGATATAAATTATCCGCACACAACAAACAAATAAATAATAATTGTAGTATGATAATAGAATTTAAAAATAAACTATTCATAATATTAGTTTATGAATGAATTTGAAAAAAATAAAAAAAATAATAAAAAATAAAAAAAAAATGTGTGTGCAATAATGAAAAAAGGGGGGGTGATTTTGTATTAATAGTAAGTGCCATACATTTCCATATTCATAAACTTAATATTTCGAGGAACGTTCAAAATGATGGTATAATTTTTATCATAAAAAAAGGTATAAACTATAGTTTAAAATTGTTAATAATCACATTATGTATAAACATGAACATATTAATAGTGTAACAAGTATTGTTTGGACCACCAAAAAATTTTTACATTTATTGACTTGTTTGTGAATTTTTTTTATTTATAAATAAATTATATCAAATAAAAATTTAAATAAATAAATAAATAAATTTCACAAACTAACACACTCAAAATAAAAATTACTACCCCCTTTCACACATGTTTTTTTTAATATTACACAAACCGATAATAAAACCAATCATTATTAAAAATTAAAAATAAAAATAAAAATAAAAATATTTTTCTCACACATTTTCAATCACCATAAAAATTACCATAGCACTATTATTTACTTTTATGTTGATAATTAGAATTAAACTATTTATTTATTATTTTAACAGTAACTACAAATTATAATGGATTATATAAGTCAACTATCTAAAATTTATATTAATGATGGTGTTGATAAATTTGGATTGATATATTCAAGTATTCAAAGAATAGAATTAAATAATGGTTTTATAGTAATTATTATCCTTAAATTAACTTGTGTGTTTGCGTGTGTGCGTTTATTCATTACACTATAATTTTATAAAATACTAACAAATTAATAATAAAAAAAAATATAAAGTCAACTTTAGAAATTACAAATAAAATTACAATAAAATCAGATTGGTTTATTGAAAGGGAACAAGCAGATAGAGATTGTGCTAGAAAGGCAGTATTTGAAATAAGAAGGATTGAATATGATATTCAAAATAGTTTTAAAACTAGAATTAAACAAAAAATTTATAAATATAAACAATTATCAAAAGAAATTAAATTAAAATTTCAAATTTGGTTATTTAAAAAATTATATTATTATATTATATTGGCTTTCATTATAATGGTTTTATTATCACCATTATGGTTTTACAAAAATGGATATAGTTTAGGTAAAAGTTCAGGTAATAGATGTATTATAAGAAAAACTGCAAATTTAGAAAATATATTTCAAGAAAAAACAGATTATCTTTATGCAGATGATAAATTTTTAATACTTGATAAAGCAAAAGTTTTACCAAATAATAATAATAGCGATAATTCATTTTTTGAAGTTGTTTTAACTAAAAATGTTGTTTTATATAATGCAAATATAGAAAATAAACAATATCCCACATATTGTTTACCTAAATTAATGGGCGTTGGTGTAAGACTAATTGGTGAAATTGGATCAGGGGGTGAATATTCAATTGTTTTTTTAACGTATGAAAGAGATGGATTACCGAAACGATATGTTAGTAAGAGTGTTTCAGAAAGTGCATTCACAACAAATGTAAATTTTACAAAATTTAATGTTTTTTCAAAATATGGTTTTCATGTTCACAAAGAAAGATACATTTCAATAATTCAAACAAATTCATTCATTGATTGGTATTTTGGTGTATTATCAATTTACAAAGATTATTTGATAACTTTTTTAATTGACCTATTTACCGACAGTAATAAAGAAGTTGATAAAATTGTTGGTTATGATAAATTTCAATTAATTAAAGACCAAACAAAATCAGAATTTTAAATATACCAAATGTAAATAAAACACACTAATATAAAAGTTGATAAATTGCCAAAGTTAATAAGTTTATTCTTTATAATTAAATTATTATTATAAATTATTATTGTTTTTTTTTATAGATTGCGTGTGTGGTAATTTTTTTAATATAAATATAACGATAATTTTGATTCAAATCTAGATTTAATCATTTAAATTAATATTGATTTAGTAATATTTATAACCATAACACAACACAATCTTTAATTAAAATTCAAAATATATATACTATAATTGAATAATAGATTTATGATTGATTTAACAAAGATCCAATTTTAAATTGTAAACAGAAAAAAAAAAACTATAAAAATGAGTTGTTAAAAAAACAATTAATCATTAATTTAACAAACAAAACAACAACAAATAAACAATCAATTATAATAAAAATGACTTTAATATGTAGGTTTTAAAAAATATATTTATTTAAATTATATAGTACATATTCTAATTTAAATTATACACAATTTAATATAGCATCATTAACTAAATTAGGAAGAGGTAATTTACTTAACCCATCAAATAATCAAAGTTTAGTACCACATGTTTCAAATGTTGCAAATAATCAATTAGAAATATATGGAAATAATTTACCACAATGGTTAATTGATTTAAATATTTGTTTAAATTTATTTGGTATTTTAAAAATTAATATTCATATTAAAATTTAGTCAACTATTATCAATTCCTTCATTCCAATTTACATTATGTATCCTTATTTTATCACTTTTTACTGTAATAATACAACAATTAATAATATAAAAATAAATATATTTATTCAAAACCACATAAATTTAAATTATCTTTTTTATAAATATTTTTTTATTTATATTTTTTTTAATGTTACTGTTATTACATTGGTGAAAAACTTGGTCTTGTAAAGAATGCCATATGTACAGAATTTCTTGATATAAAATTATTATTATTTTGAATATTATCTTCTATTGAATTATTTGAATTAATTAATTTAATTGATTTATTTGATGAACTACCCAATTGTATAATTTGACTTATAGATTCTGATATTTATATTAAATAAAATTAATTAATATCTTTTATTAATTTTAAAATCCATTCAAAGAAAATGATACATACTTGATAACATTTTTATAAAGAAGTAACAAGCAGGTAAATTATTTTTTATATAAATAAAAGAGTAAATAAAAAAAAATTTAAATAGAAATTTCTACACACACAAAAATAAATAATTTAAATTAAAATTAATTTAATTCAAATAATAAAGCACCTACATACACTTTAATACATAGGACTATAATTTATATTTTCCCGAATTTAATAAAATTTCTTTATAAATCTACACACACAACACTCTCACACAAAAATAAAATAATATAAATATATCTCAGATGCGCAGGTTGCTATACACTTGTGTGTATGATATCATTGTGTTTATATTATTTAAATACAAAAAAAAAAATTAATTTTATTATGTGTTTTTTGAAATACCCCAAAAATATACAAGTGTGCTACTATATATGGTTTCGTTGTGTTTTTATGAATATGTGTAGATATGGAATTTTGAAAGTGTGTGTGTGTGTGTGTGTGTGTGTATCACGCTATTATATTTAAATAATTTTAATTATAATTTAAATTGTGTGGATATATATTTATACTGAATTTTTTTATTTTTAATAATCATCACCTCTTGAAAGTACTTCTTTTGCAGTTGGTCTAAGTAATAAAGTATGTTCATATTGAGCAACGAAAGAACCTTTTGAATCAACTAATGGAGCATGACGACCAATGATACCAAGATCACAAAGATTATTCAAGGCCATAATATGTTTATCTTGACCATCATTATCTAACCAACGTCTACAGAAAGCTAATGTATCATAAGTTTTATTAATGTATTGAAGTAATTGTTTTGATTTTGGTAAACGAATTGTAGTTTGACCAGCTTCAGTTTTCATGTAATGAGAACATTCCAAATCTTCTTGAACTTGAGCTCTACCAGTTGAACCAAAAGTTTCAATTGCATAGAATTCACCTTCTTCCATTCTAGTCATTTCACCACCTCTAACAATTGGTACAGTTTTACCACCATGAATAACGTATGGACGAATTGAATGACCATTTAAATTACGAATGGAACGAATTGGATAGGTTTTACCATTTAATTCGATTTCGTAAGATTCCATAACTTCTTGAATTTGTGCACCAATTTCACCAAGACGTGCATCAATACCAGCATGATAGATACCAGTGTTTGTTGCTTCTCTAACTGCTTCCTTGAGTTTATCGTATTTTGCATCAAATGTTACAGTGAATGCACAATCAATGATATAACCATTTACTTGAGTACCAAAATCAATTTTCAATACATCATCTTGTTTCAATACAGTTTTGTCACCAGTGTTTGGTGTGAAATGTGCTGCAATATGATTCAATGAAACACCAGTTGGAAATGCAATACCTGCCTTTAATCCATCTGCTTCAATTAAACGTCTTGATGCACCTTCCAATGATTCACATAATTCTGTTAATGCTAAACCTGGTTTAACAATACCTTGTACATATTTTCTAACTTGACGATGAACTTCTGCTGCTCTACGTACATCATTGTAAATGTTTGCTTTTAAACGTTCATCTGCTCTTTTTTCTTCACTGGTTGTTCTATATGAATTTGAGTCTCTATATTCTGAAATTTCACCTGCTGGATAAATACCATTGGAAAATTGTTTACTAACTGGAATTGTTGGTGGATTGGTTTGAACAATACCTGATGAAATTGGTTTACTCTCTAAAATATCATTTGATGTTGGTATAACAACTGATGCTGCCTTCTTCTTTTTCTTGTTTTTCTTTTTCTTCTTTTTTGCTACTTCTGTTCCATCTGGATTTGTTGTGGCTGTAGTTGTAGTTTCTTCTTCATCTGATGATTCTTCATCTTCTACTGTTTTATTTGGAATTTCATTTGTTGGTTTTGTAACAGCAGTTTCACTCATTATTATTATTTATATGTGTGTGTTGTGTTTTTTAAAAAATAATAAAATAAAAAAAAAAAAAAATGAATTGAAATTTAAAAAAAAATAAAATAAAAAAAACGAGATGATTTGTGTAATATTAAATTAAAAATAAATCATTGGGTCATTAATATTATTTTTACACATGAGTAATGAAAGAATGTAAAAAAAAAAAAAAAAAAAATTCATGTGATATGATGATAACAGATCTTCATAAGAGAAACTTATTTTTAATCTATGTTACACAAATTTTGTATTACATTACACACATACAATACAACACAAAGATTACGAAAATAAATATTTTACAAATTTGATTAGTGACTTAGGAATAATCAATATCATTAGTTTGTAACTAAATTAATAAATATAGTTTTTGAGAGATATCCGAGTGTTGTATTTGGTATTTCATTTGTTGGTTTTGTAAACAGCAGTTTAACTCATTATTATTATTATTTATATGTGCTGTGTTTTTTAAAAAATAATAAAGTAAAAAATTGAAATTTAAATAAAAAAAAAAATGATGTTTTGTGGGTGTAGTAAACAAATAATTTGGAAATTATAGAGCGAAAAAATCATGAGAAATGATAATATTCTTTATAAGAAAAGAGTGTTTTTAATCCTGAGTGGCACACAAAAGGTTTAACAGATGCAATGTTTTTTCATTTGATCATAACACAAACAATACGAAAATTAATATTTTTCATATGTACCTATTAATTTAGTTGAAATTTAATAATTACAAATTTCACTAATGAGCGGTGATAACCAATTATAATTTATTTGTAATTACTAATATTCAACAAAATTAATAAGTTACATATAAAATAATTCTCTACGTTTTTTTTCTTTCATTATTGTTAAAATTAGATTGTTATGAGAGATATCCGAGTATTGATTGGGAAGTCATAGTAATAGATCATGAGAACAGAGGATCATCTAGCTTCTCACCCGTTTAATACTCGTTTCAATCTCTGTTTGAAATTCAACAGAAGTCTTCATTACCAACTTACTCCCGTAGGACATCAGTTAAACTTTGTGCGACATAGGATCAAACATTGCTTTTCTTATAAAAAAAAAATAATTCCGTGTCAAATCATTCATACTCTATAAAATTATAAACCAATATTTATGGTCAAAAGAAAAAAAAAAAAAAAAATCTCAATGACATTTTTTATTGGCAAAATACGTTATTTTACAAAATAATCCTAATTATTGCACAGATTGTTTCAAAGCATTTTACATCTTTTTGATGCTACAAGCTGGTTGTAAAGCTCATCAAGCAATGAATCAATTCAAACCAGATTGATGTGGGAAAAATGGTAAAAATGATATTGAATATGATAAATTAGATGGTTTATATTATGCCCTCAATTATCAATGTATTTCATATTCATCCTGGGTTTGGTGAAAGTGGTTCATTTGGAAAAAACTACAGAAATGATGAGTTATGATGATACATACATTGAAGATAATATACATATAATTGTTCAGAAACCAATGTAAGGTACAAACTGGATTGTCCATATTATAGATGTGTTAATACCAGCAAAAACTCCAATTTATCATTTAACAAGTTACAAGGAAGATTTACACATTTGTTAGCACTGGGTAGTAAAGTGTTGATTTCCTTTTATATTTGTTCATTTGTGTCCAGTTTGGAAAGTGTTTTTATAGTAATTCAATTTTCACAGATGAAATTGATTAAAATATTAGTATTGAAAGAGAAAAGAATGACGATCCCCATATAGCATCAAATATTAGATTGGTATTGGGTGTATTTAATACTATTGATGCAAACAAAGGATTATGTGAAAATCATCAAGATGTACCAATAGAAAATATAAATTTGTTCAGTGGTATCTATTTACATGAAAAAGCATCTGTACTAGATCATGGGAACACTACAAAAGAGATTTCAACATTAACATACATTCTGAATCCTTAGTTAAAAAAAAAATAGTACCAATTTTTAGTTAATTTCATTATATTAAAATATTTAATAAATCCATCTTTTTATCATTAGTATCACAATAAACACGTTTTTTTTTTCTATACACTAAAATTTAATAACGTAATTTCGTTAAACGAGCGAGTTGGTAAAAAAAATTTGATTATATTTTTTCCATTTGACCATAAATATCGGTTTATAATTTTATAGAGTATGAATGATTTGACACGGAATTATTTTTTTTTTATAAGAAAAGCAATGTTTGATCCTATGTCGCACAAAGTTTAACTGATGTCCTACGGGAGTAAGTTGGTAATGAAGACTTCTGTTGAATTTCAAACAGAGATTGAAACGAGTATTAAACGGGTGAGAAGCTAGATGATCCTCTGTTCTCATGATCTATTACTATGACTTCCCAATCAATACTCGGATATCTCTCATAACAATCTAATTTTAATAATAATGAAAGAAAACTTAGAGAATTATTTTATATGTAACTTATTAATTTAGTTGACAAAGTAGTTATTACAAATAAATTATAATTGGTTATCGCCACTCATTAGTGAAATTTGTAATAATTAATATTCGACTAAATTAATAATATATATTTATTCTTGTAATCTTGTTTTGTTGATGTGTGTTATCAAATGATTTAGTCATAATCTTAATGTTAAAAAATATGTATTAATACAAAAAAAAATAATATGGTTATAAATTTCAAAAAGAAAACCGAAAAAAAAAGGTGACAACCTTTCAAGTGAAATTTTTATTAAACACACCATAACATGATGATGCATCAAACAATATTTATAGTATAAATAGGATTACACTATAGTTTATTTATTTATTTTTCTTTTAATATTTTATTATATAATTTTTATTTTTTAGTGTACAAATAAACAAGATATTCTCATTTTTCCATTTAATGAATTATCAATATTATGACCAACGAAAATTTGAGCATCAGGATCAGCATTTTGTTGAAGATATGAAATGGTTTTACTAATTTCATTTAGAGTTATATCGGAACCACCACTTATATTTACTAATAAACCAGTGAAAACTTGATTATCACGTTCAATCAATGGATTTTTCATTGCTTTTGAAACTGCTTTATAAGCACGATCTTCACCAGAAGCTTCACCAAATCCAATACGAGAAAGTCCTTTTCTATTCTTTAATATATTTACAACATCACTATAATCTAAATTTATCATACCTGGTACATTTATTATATTTGCAATTGATCGTATACCAGTGTACAATATTTCATCGACCATTAAAAATGCTTGATCAAATTGAATTTGACAATCAGTTGAATCAATTAAATTTTGATTTGATATTACAACCAATGTATCAACATATTTACTTAATTCTTCTAGGCCACGTTTGGCAATTGATTCTTTACGTTTACCTTCAAATTTGAATGGTACTGTTACTACACCTACAATGATTGTATCATTTTTATTCTCTTTAATTGTTTTTGCAATAATTGGTGATGACCCTGTACCTGTACCACCACCCATACCAGCTGCTAAAAATAATAAATCTGTATCTTTAAATGTACTGATAATTTTATTTTTACTTTCTTCTGCTGCTAATCTACCTGTATCCGGATTAGCCCCTGCACCATGTCCTCTAGTTAATACTGGTCCCAATTGTACTTTATTTACACTATTTGATTTAATTAAATCTTGATTATCTGTATTACAAACAAAAAATTCAACACCTTGTAAATTTTGTGATATCATATGATTTACTGCATTTCCACCACCACCACCAACTCCAACCTGTAAGTTCATTTTATTAATATTATAATCAATAGTAAATTAAATTTAATAATATTAATAAATGACACTTACAACCGATATTTTTGGTTGAAATAATTCCAATGTTATATTTGATTGTGAATTTATATGTGTTGTATGTTTTGTTATATTGTTTGTTGTATCTGTAAAATATCTGACATTGTTATAGTTTATAAAAGTTGAAAAAGTTGTTGGTTTACAAAATCTACTTAAAACACTAACACTTGTCATTTTAACAAACCCCAATAATTAAATTGATCACTTAAGTGTGTGTTTTAATAAAATGTTAATTTATTTAAAAATTGCTTTTAAAAAAAAAAAAAACCCACACTTTTTTTTTTTAAATTTTTTTATTAAAAAAAAAAAAAAAAAAAGAATCTAATATTTTAATTCAAATAAAACCAAATTTGATTGATTTTGATGTGTGAACTATTAATCAAATCAATTTATAAATGTTGAACATTATGTACATTATCATCACAGTTATAAGTATTGTTTTTTTATTGTTTTTTTTTTTTTTTATTTATTGTTTTTTTATATATACCAATGTTTGATCTTTATCTTTTAAACCAATATTTTTAAAAAATACTTCAGGTAATTCAACAGGGGTTTTAGTGATTGGATTAATTGATGTTATACCAATTTCAATTAATGCTATATTTTTAAATGTAGTACCAGATGCTGTATTTGAATTGTTGTTGTTGTTGTTGTTGTTGTTGTTGTTTAAATTTGAAGTTAATATGTCTTTTGGACCAAATGGTTGTAATAATTTTATTCTATGTGACATTCTAAAACCATATTTTGTTTTTTCAATAAAATCAGATTCAATATATAATTCTTCATCCAACTCTGCGTCATTTAAATATTGTGCCTGAATTTCATTAATTGTTGAATGTATTGGTATTTCTGATTTTGGAATTAAGTTTCTTTCACTAAATCCAAATTGTTTAAAACAATCAACTCTTGCATCTGTATTACATCATTATTAATCTCTCTCTCTATATATATATATATTGTATCAGTGGTTGTATTTATAAGAGTATTGATAATTACCATGAACCATCTTTATTAAACTTGTATGGTCTAAACGTGATGTATAATTTAAATCACTAGTTCTAATCTGTCTTTTGAATAAATGAATATAACTATTTAATTGTTGAATTTGAAGTTTTACCATTCTTTATATTGCTATTATGCTATTATCTTTATGTTGTGTTATGTTTTTGAAAAGAAATTTTTTTAAATTAAATTTTTTTTAAATTAAATTTTTTTTTTTTCATGAAAAAATTTGTGATTCACGATCGTTGTTAATCTTCACCAAAATAATTTCTATGATCCGTTGCTTGTAATACACTTTAAATAGCAAATTGAATAAAAAAAATACCAATTTTATCATATTTTATCAATATGATTGTGACATATTAAATTTATTTGTATATAATATATAAAAAAAAAAATAAATATATGAAAAAAATAAAAAAAAGGGGGTGTTATTAATGAAGATAAGCTTTTTTGTAACGATCATTGCCACTAATAATGGTATTATAATGATAATCATCAGCAGCTTGAATTACAACGATCATAAATGGAATATACCAGCGAAATATACACTCTTTTAATTGTAAAAAAAAAAAAATAGTTAATAAATGATTTTTCTATGTAATATATTAAATTAATACATACGGCCAGTATTAACGAAACAAATGCATTTCTTTTAGCTCGTTTATCAGGAGATCTAAAATAAAGAATGTTGAAAAAGAATGGTAACCAAATGAATATGCCCAAAATTAAAAAAGTTAATGGATTTATATAATCTTGTTTATTTTCTTTAATGAATTGGTTATTATATCCTTTTTCATTACTTTCTATATCTTTTTTTCATTAAACTCTATTAAATCTGTTATTTCACCACCATTTGTATAAGCTTCATTATTGTTGTTATTAATATTATTCATTCTGTATTTAGTATAGGAATTGCTTTATAAATATAACACATAAAAAAAGTAAAATAAAAAGGTGGTGAACTAATAGTTTATTAATTTGGGAATGGGGTTAATTTTTTTAACAATGATAAAATTTCAATAAATAATAAATAATATCATATCATTTATTGCATATTGCTATAAATCACATATTTAATATCCAATATTATTACTAGTAATTATATAATCACTGCTTCCAATATAACAAAAATAAATAAAAATCTACCCAACACATTTGTTGGCCGACATTGAAAACTAAAAACTTATTATGTTTTCATTTATATTACAAAAAAGTAATAAAATTTTTAAATAGATATTTTTAAAGATTGTTT
>JACAFY010020002.1:0-14806 GCA_015252635.1 Dictyostelium capitatum | reverse complement strand
ATATTTTTGAAAATTTTAAAAAAATTTATTTTTTTTTTAAAAAAAAAAATTTAATAAAAAAAAATTTTTTTTTTTAAAAAAACAATTTAATTCCAAATTTTTTTTTTTTTTTTTTTTTTTTTTTAAATAATACACACACACACAATGAACAATAAAATTTCAATTTTAATATTGTTTTCAATATTTTTAATATTCATTAGCACTATAAAAAGTGAACCAATTTATAGTTCAATTGGTCAAACTGACAATATTGTTGATATTTATTTAACACAACCATTTTTTAAATTTAATATTACAAGTTTAGATTACCTATATTACGATTATGAATTCAATAAACAACCAATTATAAATTCTTGTATTTTCAACAAAGATTATTTTTCATTTAATTTAACAAATCTTAAAGGTACAAAGCATACATTTAGAGATGGATACAATGTAAGTTCAAAAAAATTACTCATAAATTAAATTTCCACAAAATATTTACTTTTATTTTATTAGAATGACCATTATTTCACAATGTGTTCAGATTACCCACTATATTGTGGTGCAGGTAAACAATCATGCCTTGATTCACATCAAGGTATTTTTCCAACCGGAAATGCATTAGATGAATCTTTTCAAATTAGTAATTTAAGCCTTCAATTAACCTACAGAATGCCAGATTTTGATATATGTTCATATGGAGGAAGAGTACGTAATTATTATTTCAATTGTAATGAAAATGAAGAGTTTGCTTTTACAGTTCGTGGTAATTTTTATATCAGTTATGCAACTTGTATAGTAGATATTGATGTTCAAACTAAATATGTATGTCCATATAAAAATACAAAAAGCTTGCCAATTAATAATTACTCATTGATTCAACCAAATATAATACGTATAAAATTGGATAAAAGTTCAACAAGTTTAATTTCATTTAATAATGGTTATGCTATACAAGAATTTAAATTTAGTATGTATATATTATATTGTAATCATTTTAAATTTATATTAACTTTTTATATATATTTCTTTTATTCTTAGAACCAATTATTTATAGTTGTACAAATCAAGGTGATACTATAACTATTAATGGTTCTTTTCTTGTTGACCATTTAAAATCCCATTATTCATTTGATTTTAATGGTGGTTATTCACTTCCATATTCTGCAATTGTATCATTCAATCAAACAACAATAGTATTAAAATCTGCCAGTGTAACTGATAATAACTTTTCAATTTCATTATTTGGAAATCAATCTGATATTTATCAAATTTTAAAACCAGAACAACAAATGACAATGACATTTGTATTTGATGAACCAAATCAAAAGATACTAATTGGTT
Organism: Dictyostelium capitatum; assembly: GCA_015252635.1. Classification (NCBI taxonomy): domain Eukaryota; phylum Evosea; class Eumycetozoa; order Dictyosteliales; family Dictyosteliaceae; genus Dictyostelium; species Dictyostelium capitatum. Next base: position 13,480 of record JACAFY010020002.1, on the reverse strand, counting down.
GTACAAATTGTATTGGTGCTATATTAAAAGGACTTTATAATAGTAATGTAGATGATATTATTATTGGTGCTGATATGACAATGAATACTGGTATTGGAAATCTCAAAATTAGTGGTGATCCAATTTACTTAGAGGCACCAATTTCACCATTTAAAAAATCAAATGTATATACATTACCAATAAATTTTGCAAATGTAAATATTAGTAATAATCAAGTATTCCAATTTAATGGAAGTTCAACTATATCAATGAATGGTTACTTTATCCCAAAAATGTATGATAATCAACCATATATTGTTGGAAAATTACAATTTTTAAATGGTACCATATACAATTTAGAATATAGTTCTCCAAATGATAATATTCTTACAACTGGTAAATTCAAAACACCATTTGGATATGGTAATGGTACATTTTCAATTTATATCAATAATAATTTAGTTCATTCAAATTCATTTAGTTATCAACCACCAAATTCAGTAAATTGGGTAACATCAATGATCCAAAAATTAGATAAAATGGAAGTGGATTGGATTATAAATTAGTTGAACCAAATATCATTATATTCAAATTGAGTTCAGATTCATCAACTTTACTTTCATTTAATAATGATTATCACGTTGAAACTATATTTCAAGGTTATGGTTGTAAGTAGTCAAATTTAATATATTAACAAGCAAATAATTATTCATACTAACTAGTAAACATTATCATTTATTTTTTATAATAGATCGTCCAGTTGTTTATAATTATTCAATTATTGGTAATACTTTAACAATGGATGGTATTTATTTAACAAAATCTTTTTCAAATTATACATTTTATCTTGGTGATGGTAAAACTCAAGTTCTATCAAACGACCAAGTAGTTTATTTTGATGGTTCAAGAATATCAGTTACTATAAATCAAGCATTGTCAATATATGTATATAGTGATGTAAATACATTTACCAAAGTACCAGATATAGATATTACAACTGATGATAATAATGTTTATTTTACATGTAGTAATTGTTTTGGTGGTTATCTTGATGGAACAGATTCATTGGATAATCAATTCTCTGAAATTGGTACAATTGTTAAACAATTTGATAAAAAAACAATTAAAATGAATAATGCATATACTCTTGTTAAAGATTCAAAATCATTTGTAATACAACCACCATTACCAAATGGAATTAGTGGTTTATATCAATTAACCTCATTCAAAAATGGTATTATTTCAATTGATGAAGATTTCCTCTTTGATGAATATAATGGTTTACAATATACATCATTTGAACTTCATTTTGACAATGGTACAATCTATTCATTACCAAAACAACTATTGACAGTATCTGGTCTAAATTATAAATATCAATTAAATACACCATTTGGGTATGGTAGTGGTAATTTAAGTACAATTATTAATTTTGTAAATGGTACAAAATCAATTATTAATAGTAGATTCAATTATCCAATTAAACCAATAATCAATTCAGTATCGAGTATTAGAGATTATGATTATGGTGATTATAATTTTGATAATAATCATATTACAATTACTGGTGAAGGTTTCTTTCAGGGTTTAGTAGTGAATGTTTTTATATTATCTCCCGGAGAAAGTATAACGACTATACATGATTGTAGAAATGTTGTTATATCCGATATTGGTTCAACTATTACTTGTTATTTTTTCCTATATCCTTCAGAATATACAAGTGGTCCAATTACAATCGAAATAGGATCAGATGATTATTTGGGTAAAACAGGATTAGAACCAGCTTACTTTCAAACTTATCTTGAATTAGATAAAGTAAATAGTGATATTGGATTACATTCAATTATCTCTACATTAATAATTACTCTTATATTTGTTATAACAATATTAATTCAATAAAAAAATATCTTTATAAAAAAAAAATGGGCAACCCACCACAAAAAAAAATAATTCATAATTTTAAGTAACAACTGAAAACCATGATGATGCTACAGTAATTTTTATGTGATATTTTTAAATTTGATTTTAATTAATTTACTAAGTCATAATTTTATTTGAAAAAATAATTTTTGATTATTAAAAAAAAACATTGAATATTTAAAATAGAAATAAATAAAAGTTTCAACCTTACATTAATTTGTGTTATATACTTGTAATATTTTATTAATGTTCTATGTTTTATGAGAGAATAAACAAATATCTTTACAAAGAATTGATTTCTTTCATTTTTTTCGCAGTTACACAGAAAATTTGGGTTACATTTTTTTTGTGACGGTTTAGATATTTTTTTATTTTCAGAAAAAAAATGCTGTAGAGGTTGATTAAAACTTTTTTTTTTTGATCAACTATTTTTATAATTATTTTAAAATATATTTTTAATACAAATAACAGAAAAATGGGTGATATTTATACAGAAATTTTAAGAGCACAAGTTAAACAAGGTAAGCATTAATAATAGTTGATATGATGATATAATATTCTAATAAAATTAATTAAATAGGTAATTTTGGTGGTCGTAGTGGTGCATTTGGATATCTTGCAAACAAAGAAAAGAAAGAAAAGAAAGAAAAGAAAGTAACAACACCAAAACCAAAAGTATCAAAAACCGAATTTACTATTCATCTTTCAAAAGGAACTGTCACTGATGCAACTGATTCAAATGGATTCTCTGATCCATACATTAGATTAGTATATATCAATGCTGATTCATCACGTGGTAAAGAAATCTGGAAAAGTGAAGTACAAAAGAAGACTCTTACACCAGTATGGGATCAAAAAGCAAACTTCTTAATTAAAGACGATGCTAAGAATATTGCTGTAGAATTGTGGGATCATGATGTGTTAACTGCAAACGATTTCATCGGGTACAACGCTATTGATGTAGCTGCTGCTAGAATTTATCAAACAACACATAATATTAGCGTTTTTGAAAACATTAAAGATAGTAAGGTTAGAGGTTCAGTTGAATTCACTCTTACTAAAGCACCAGTTGCACGTAAATAAATCAAAAACACAAAACTACTTTCAATGTAAACTATATAATAAATTTAAATTAAAATGTTTGTAAAACCTTCTATTTACTTCTTTTTAACTTGAAGAGTGTTTATTTAATTATCGTTATTTGCATTGGATTCATAAATCTAACATTTTATTTCTTTTTCATTAAATAATAAATTTTTTATATTTCAATGTAAAAAAGTTATAACATCGAGTTGATAAGTTATTTCCCAGATGATGGTTAAAAATGAAAGAGAAAATAAGAATCTTACATCAGTCTGAATCAAAATGCAATCTTCTCAATCAAAGAATATTGTTGTAGAATTGTGGGATCGTGTATTTAAAAACATAATTTTATTGGTAATAAAACAATCTATTTTTCAGTTGCTTTAAATAATATAAATGTATTTTAAAAACATTAGAGATAATGAAATTATTGGTTTAGTTGAATTTTCTTTTTTATAAAATAAATCATTGGTAGATCTAGATCTTTTTTTATTTATCAATTAATTTTTTTAATTTGTTTATTTAATTATTTTTTATATTTTTTAATTTACTTTGCATTGAATTCATAAATTTAGCATGTTGTTTCTTTTTAATTATATAATAAACTATTGCAATTGCAATAACACTTGCAAATGCAATGGAACCAACAATAATACCAGCAAGTTGAGCAATTGTTAAACCAGATGATGAATTACAAATTGAATTATTATCATCATTTGAAATATGATTGTGATCTAATAAAACCGAGAAATCAGGGTCAATTATAATATTTGATTTAAAATTTGGAATTGTAATACCAATAAATGATTGTAATTTTGATGATGTTGAAATTGAATTTAATGAATTATCTAATATTTCATTTGTAATGGACGTTACTGTATTATCGATTATTGCTCTTTTAATGAATCTACCATACAACGAATGATTATCAATTTGAATTTTTAAATAATTTGAATTATCACCAGATGAAGTTAATCCAAATTCTTTAGTTGAACAAATATCTTTTTTTGAAGATTCAAATGAAGCAGACATAATTAGTTGTAATGAATTTAATGATGAACTAAATGGATATTCTGTTACTTCAATTGTATATTTAACAGTAGATGGATTCATTGTTAAATTTGAATCTGCAAATTGAATAAAAGTTAATTCTTTAAACCATTCTAATTCAACTGTAATATTTGTAGTAATTGGTGATTCAGTTGGTGAATTTGTTGTAATACTAGTTTGATATTGATTTTTTTTATCATTTATTTCTGTAAATATCCATTTATCAAATTGGAATAGTTTAATTTGTCTACCATTGAAATCTAACTCTCTAATCGAAAGAATTGAAATTAATGATTTAAATAATATAGTATCACTACTATCTTCATTACTGTTATTACTACCATCATCTATAATTGGTATTTCAATAGTTGGTGATGTTGAATTCTTTGGTGGTTGTGGTATTATAATAACTTGTGATAAACAATCATTACCAACCCATGGTGATAAACATACACATCCACTAGATCTACAATAACCTTTACTTGGGCCACCACATTCTGGATTACCAGTGCATTTTATTGGTGGATTGGTTGGGAGAATAGTTGTTGAAGGAGTTGGTGAAGGAGTTGGTGAATCGGGTACACAAGGTTGTGGTGGTTGTGTTGACCATGGAACATATTGTAATGAATTATTAAAAAATGTTGGAAATATTTTTAAAAGATTTGATGGTCCAGAAATGGAATTAACATAAACTATAATTGGATAAAGATTTGGTTTAATTGATAATATAATTGCTGAATTACCAAATAATTTGAAATCATTTGATGTTTCATTCAATATGTTATCACCTATTTCATTATAATATTCCACTGAAACAGCAATTACCAAACCAAATGATTTACCATAAATTATTAATTCTTTATCCATTGATGTGATTCCTACATTTGATGAAATTAATGGTATATTTAATGACATTGTTGTATTTATAAAATGAAAAGGTGAAAATTGGTTTAATAATTCTGTTGTATCACTACCACCATACGAACCACCATTATTAATGAATCCGTAAACACTAATTAATAATGCACCTGGATAACCCCATCCAATAGGTAATTCAATTGAACAATTATAAATTGCATTTGTTGTTGTAATTTCTTCAATTTTTGAAACACATTCTAAAATTTCCATTCTTTTACCAATTAAATAAACTATTGGATATTGATCACTTTTTAAACCAGATTGAGGATCAGTTGCTTCAAAATTAAATGTAACTGTTCTATCTTTTGACCCAACATCAATTGAAGTTTTAGATGCTGAGAAACCAATTAATGTTGGTGGTGAAGGATCTAATGGTGTAGATAATAATTGACGAGATAATTGATTATTTGAACCAATGCCACCAGTTGTAGTACTAGTACTATGTTTTGAATTGTAATTTAAACCAAATCCAGAATCATTGGTTTGTTCAACATATAATTCTTTATCATCAGGATCATCATTTATTCTAACAACAGAAGGACGTGTGGGTGTTACCATACCAGAACTAGTCGTTGATGCCGGAAATGTTGTTGATGTCGATATTAATGGAGGTTCGGTAGGATTCATAGTAGTACTAGTGGTTGATGTTGATGTTGATATTGGATTATATCCAGGTTGACCACTATCACCACTTGTTGAATATTGTGTACCAGTTGGTTCATTAATATTTAATACATTTGCTTCTGGGTTTTTTAAAAAGTTTATAAATGGATTAAAAATTGGATCAATTCCATTTTTATAAATTGAAAATAATGATTCAATATTATTTGAATCTACCAATGAAACGTATGTCATTATATAATCTTGAACAATATTTAAAGTTGCACTATTTGGCAAATGAATATTATAAAATCCATCAAATTTACTACCACCACTTAAAACATCATTAATTGTAAAATTGAAATTATAATTTGTATTATCCACCGCACCAAATACTCTAATGTAACCACTACTAAAACCATTAAAATCATCTTTAATTCTTAATTTCCAACCGATTGGTGGTAATGAAGTATCATTTAAATATTGAATACCAGTGAATATTGGACCATAGTTATCTAAATAACTTGAAGCTATTCTTAATTGATATGAATCTGGAAAATGAACACAACTTAATAATGCTCTTTCACTTGGTATAATGGACCAATCAACATAACCAAATTGGATATTTTTAGGTACAATAAATTTAACATTATACATTTGAATTGTTTCATTCCAAACAATTGGAATAATTTGCTCATAACTTGTAAATTTACCAAGTATAAACCCAACTGGTTTTCCTCTTGGATAACCTGATGTTAAATTAAAGTATAAAACATTATGTGATGGTTTATCATTTAAATTTAAATCATTTTCTGCAAATTGAAAATCTGTAAAATCACTATAACCAATATCTAAATAATAATATATTAGTAATATATAATATAATAGTTTTATTTAAATATAGTAATATATTACCTTTTAATAATAAATTTGGTACATTAAATATAAATGGTGGATTAATGTTTAATAACTGACCATGTGATAATTTTAAAACATTATTATTATAATCAAATACCTCAAATGATAAAATAGAGGATGTTTGAAAAATGATTTCATATGTTCCATTATAAATATCACCGCTTACTAATTTACTTGAACCTTTTATACCTAGATCATAATCAAATAAAATATTTGAAATACCAGATCTATCAGAAAGAGTTAAACGTAATAAATATGATATACTTGAAATTTGAATAAATGAATATGATTCTAAGGTAGGTGGTATTGTATCAGCATCATATGAAAATGGTGATATTTGCATTGACATAAAATTATTTACAAGCAATTCTGTTCTTGCATCAAATTGTACATCTACTGGTGATTCAAAACTTCTTTGGAATACTACACTATATGAAAAATCTAAATTTGAACCAGAAATAAATCCAAAAGGGAACCTTTTAATAAAAGTTTGTTTTAAATATACAAATTGATAACCAGTTTGATAATAACTATTTGTGAATTTACATGAAAATATTGGTAAATATTGGTCACCAGATACTGCAACATGTGCATTTATATTGTTTTTTACTGGATTGAATTCTTATAAATTATAGTTGAATTAATATTATATTTTTGATAAAATGTGAAAAGGATCTAAATAAATAAATAAATAACGTACTTGCAATAGAATATGTGTTTATAAAACTTTTTACAGTTAATTCACTTTGAAATGTGAAATTATAATCAGTTGGATAACCATAACCACCATTTGAAAAAACAGTAGCATATAACATATCACCTTGAGTACCAGATATTGCAGTACATAATCTTCTATCATTTATTTGGTATGGTTGTCTCTTTGTAGAATTTGATTTAAATGTCATTATTGGTGGTAATGAATCACCTAATTCAGATACATCAATAGATAATGGGTATCTCTTTACATCTGTTATTGAAACAATTTCAATGATATCTTTGTGAAAATATTATATATTAGCAATCACTAACATTATTAAATTATAATAATAATAATGGTATAATATTTACCTCTATATGGGTTATTAGCAATGATTGAATAATTATATTTTGATTCAAATGAAATATCTATTCTCCATATATCATTTATTCCTTGTTCAATAGAGGCAGAGTTCCATAGTATTAAATATTGTTTATCATTGAAATTAATAGCAGGTCCTTGATTTGTCATAATATAAATATAATTTGTATGTTCTAATCCTTTTATATTTAAAATTGAAAAATGTCGATCTCCAATAAATTTTGGTGAACCTGATATTTGAATTTCTACTTTACTAAAATCAATTACTATTTGTAAAAAAGAAAAAAGGTAATAAATATTAATATCATTGAGTATATGAGGATGTGAATGTAATTAAAATGTATATGTTATTATTTACCATTGCATTTTAAATTGATATGATATGTAGAATTTACACCAGATTTTGAATTAAATAATAAACTAATTGAATATTCACCACTATCAAAATCAAGATATTTTATATACACAATACTTGATTTTTGATCATCACTTACAATTCCAATATAATTCATTATATTTGAATAATTTGAATCTATATTATTTAAACCAACATCTAATCCAGGTGAATAATCAACAACTGAATAAACCAAATTAAATAAACAATGTGAACTTGTACTATCAGTTGGATAACTTGTATATGATTGACTTTGAAATTCTACAACTTTAATATCATTTTGTGAATCAGTTGGTGGTATTAATTGACAATTGTTTAGTTTTAAAATATAAATTAAAAAAATATAAATTATAATTTTATAGTTTTTTTTCATTTTTATTTCTATAAATTTCTTTACACAGGTTTTTTGTTTTTAAAAAATTATATACAACATAATTTTAAATCCCAAACAAAAAAATAAAATAAAATAAAATAAACATGCACCACCTAAAAAAAAACTAAAATGATGTAAATACCTAGCAAAATAAATATCTTAAAAAAAATCATTTGGGATTTTGGTAATAAAAATTAATAAATATCTTATAATTATTTTGATTTTTTATAATATGTTTTTATCAAATAAATGTAGATATTTATTAAATATCTAAAATTTTCATATTTTTTATTGTCGGTTATTTTTTTAAAAAGTGTCATCTCGATAATATATGATGAATTATCATTTATAATATGATTAACCCAAAAACGAATATCATTAAAAAATATAAATTCCTTTTTAAAATAATAATGAAAATCAAATGGTTTGGTGATGAAAAATAAAAGTTTATTAAACAATTATTTGATTATTTTTTTTGAAAAAAGAAAAAAAAAACTATATGTACATTTGGTTGATCAATCAGTATATTAAACTGATGATGATATTTGTTGTTTTTGTTGTTGATGTTGATGTTGATTATTATTCACTTATTTTTTTGACTTATTTGAAGCTGAATATGAAGATGAAGATGTTGTTGTAGTAGTAGTTTTGAGTTTTTTATCACTATTATTTGATGAAGATGATTGAGAACTTAATTTTCTTTTATTTGATGCCGCTGCTTGATCAATTTCATTATCTTCATCATCAAATACATTAATTATTGGTACAGTTTTTGAAGTAGCATGAGTTGGTTTGGTGATTAATTTTTTTGATGGTTCAGTAACTCTTAAAAGTTGATTTGAAAATGATGATGAACCACTATCATCGCTTGAATCACTATCACTACTTGAATCACTGTCTGAATCACTACTACTAATTGATTGAATGGACTTTGATTGTTGTTTTTTTGTTGATGATGGTGGATTCTTTGAAAGTACTACTACTTTAGATGATGGTTTCTTTGTAATAGTTGATTTAGAGTTGGTGGTGGTGTTACTTTTCTTTGGAATAATATTCTTTTTCTTTTTTGAATTTGAATCACTATCACTTGAATCAGAATCACTTGAATCAGAATCACTTGAATCAGAATCAGAATCACTATCAAATTGGTCAATTCTTTGAACAGATTTATCATAATTTATAATTTTAGTACGTTCTGTAGACTTGAGTGGATATTTGGTTGAACATGTTGCACACCAATTTAAATAACATTGAATATCCATTGTTTTTGTATTCCAAAAGTAACCTGCAAGTTGTTTTTCAATTTCACTTTTTAAATGACCAGAACTTCTATCTATTCTTTGAAGTAATTGTTTTAGTTCTTCTTTACGTGGTACAATACGAAAAGCTCCAAAAACTATTATGATGTTTATAATAAATGGGTGTATTAATAATTTGCATTTGTATCATTTATATGGTGATAATAAATATGTTGCGCACGTACTTTCTTTTCTTAATTCATTTTTACCATTTACTCTTTTTAATGCATATGCTTTTTTAATTTTTTCAATTTTAACTTTTTCTTTATAATTAATACCTTCCTCTTTTCCATTTAAAACTCTAATAATATAGTTATATTCACTTGCTTCCATTGTTGTTTCTTTAATTTGATAACCTTTTATTCTTTTTTTTTTTTCTTTATTGATAATGATAATAATCTTTTCTAAAACTGTATCTATACATTTGTACCTTGATGTTGGTTTTAAATAAAATGAAAAGAAAAAAAAAAAAATCACTTTGAGTTTTTTTTTTTTAAAAAAATTGAAGCACTATTTTTCGAGGAATAATAAAAACTGTCACAGTAACAAATGACCCACTATAATCATTGTTTTCTTCGTTTTGAATAATATTTGAAATTACTTGTTTTATTTTTATTACCATTTCAATAATTGATACATTGTATTTGTTTTTAAAATTAATTTGAAAATAAAATTTGATATTATCTTTATAGGCCATTGTTGATTAAATTGAGTATATACAAATATATATTGTTGTTTTTATTATAATTAATTGTTGTCGCTATGCTGTATGTATTAATAATTTAAATACATGTACATTGTATAATATGTGTCATTGTGATAGCTGTTGTTGAATTTTTTAAAAAAAAAAAAAAAAAATTAAAATTTACATTTTTTATAATTTCGCTCATACACCCAACTCCTTTATTGGTTTATTATTATAAATATGTTTGCATTGAAAATAAATATGTGTTTGATTTAGAATTATAAAATGAATATTTAAAAATAATATATTTTTATTATTTTCAATTATATTGTATGTACAAATAATACAATATTGTGTATATACATAAATAATATGGATAATAAAGAGTATGCATACATTTTAAAGATAGTTGGTGCAAAAAAAGTTTTAAAATCAGACTATAAAACAAATAAAAAGAATGATGCAATTCTATCATCTTTTAAAATAGGAACATCAGTTGATGGTAAAAAAACACTTACAAAGAATAGTAATTATTGTTATTGGTAATATTATTATATAGTGTTTATAAGATTTTATAACTAATATATAAAATGTTCAATAATCGCAGTTAATGGTGTTGATAAACGTGTACCATCAAATTCTGAAATTAGAAATCTACTTTTACAACATCATGAATCAAATGGATCACATTCAACTAAAACAGAATTTATTCAATCTCTTTATGATTATTGGTGGCCAACAAAGTTGATTGATATTGATATCTTTCTTTCAATGTGTTTGTTATGTAAAGGTTCATATCCATTACCAACAAAAAGAAGTAAAACAAGTAATCTTGCTGAAAAACGTATTTTATTTGGTCCACAAAAACAACAACAACAAAATAGATCTGGTGCAACTAATTACTCAAGTAGTGATACTGGAAGTAGTTACTCTGGTAGTGATATTGAACCTGATATTGATAATCCATTATTAGATTTAGTTACTGGTAAACCATTAAAATCATTAACTTCAACAAAATCATTACCAATTAAATCAAAAAGCACAACTACTACCACAACCAATTCATCACCAAAAAATTTTAGCAATATTGAATTTCTATCAGATAGTGATGATTTTGGTGACGATGAATATGATGAAGAAGATGATGATGACCAATATTTTGAAAAGAAAAGAAAACAAACAAATTCATTTACAACCAACATTAATTCAAAATCTAAAAAATCTAAAAAGCTTTAAATAATTGGATATCGTTAATGTAAAAAAAGAATACTTAAGTATAAATAAATTTGTTTTTTAATAGTATATTTTTATTTTTTATTCTTACTATAATTTCAGTTTTGTTATTAAATACAATCACAAGTTGTTGTACACCTAAAAAAAAGAAACAAACTTTTATCTTTGTTTGCCATAAAAATTTAAATTTTAAAAAAAATAAATTTTTTTTTTTTTAAAATTAAAATAGTATGAAGTTAATGAATTCTTTTTAAAAGAAACATCAAATGTAATTGATGTTCTTGTGAGACGTATTGCATGGGTTGGTGATTATTATTATTACGCCAGTAATACCCCGACAGTCCTCCAATTTATATATTTTTTTTTTTTATAAAAAAATATCTTTCTTATTGTTGACGAGCTGGAGTCGCGATCAATTTTCAAATAAATAAACCATAAACATCACAAATTTGAGTATAAATATCTATTTTTAAAATATTAAAAACGGAGTGTTTGTGGTTTTATTCGTACATTTACATTTTATAACCCCCTATCTCATGTGACATCATTGAAAATTAATCAAATTTTCAATTGATTTAATAGTTGATTTGAAAATTTGCAACGAATTATTAATAAATTTATAGATATTAATGATTTGTTGGAACATACTTTTCATAATAAAGTTATTAATAAACCACACCATATAATAGAGCCAATTAAAACTCTGTGATCACTTTAAAAAAAATATTTAGATTGCTTTTTTTTTTTTTTTTTTATTTGTTAAAAATTATTATATAATCAAAAGAAATAAAATTAGTTAATAAGATGTCAGGAAAATTAGTTGCAGTTAGTGGAGCTACAGGATTTGTTGGAACTCATGTTGTTAAACAATTATTAGAAAAAGGATATAAAGTATTAGCATTGGTACGTGATCCAAATAATCAAGAAAAATTAAAAACATTGAAAAGTTTTGATACTTCAGTAGATTCAGCAGATAGTAAAATTTCATTTGCTGGTGGTGAATTGGAAAGTGTAGATTATGATACAGTATTATTGGGTGCTGATTATGTTATTCATGTAGCATCACCATTTATTCATACAAGTGAAGATCCAGTTAGAGATATTATTAATCCAGCTATTAATGGTACATTGGCAGTATTGAAAGCAGCTGCTAAAATTCCATCAATTAGAAAGGTAGTTGTGACATCATCTGGTATGGCTGTTGTAGATTTCGCTAAAATGAAGCCAGAATGGGATGATGATGATTGGTCCGCACCACCAATTGAACAACCTTATCCATATTCTAAAGTTGCTGCTGGTAAGTATAAATATAAAACAAATTTGTTTCAAATCAAACAAATGTTTAAATAAAATATATAAATACTAATTTTCAATGCTTTGATTAATATATTTACAGAAAAAGCTGCATGGGAATTCATTAAAGAAAATAATGCAAATGAAACATCAAACCATTTCAAATTGGTTGTAATGAATCCAACTTTTATTTTGGGGGCTGCTTTATCACCATTAATCAATTCAAGTGTTGAAACTGTTATCAATCAATTATTTAAAGCTGAAGTTCCATATCCAATGGCAATTGGTGTTGTAAATGTAATTGATGTTGCTGAAGCTCATTTTATTGCTATGGAAAGTGATCAAGCTGATAACACTAGAATCACAATTAATGAATCTGTAGTTCCATTTAAAGCTTTTGCTCAAATTGCAATGAAATTGTTCCCACAATACAAATACAATTCAAATATTCCACCTAATGATCCATACATTTACAAATTACATTCAACAAGACTTGATAAATTGGGTAAAACTAATTTCATTCCATTAGAATTAACTATTAAACAAATGATTGAACATTTATTAAATTCAAATTTAATTAAACCAGAATTAGTATAATAAAATAATGGATAAAAAAATAAACAACAATAACAAAAACAAAAACAACAACAACAACAAC
>JACAFY010019996.1:31092-52049 GCA_015252635.1 Dictyostelium capitatum | reverse complement strand
AAATATTATTTTTTTTTTTATTAATTTTTTTTTTTTTTTTTTTTTTTTTTTTTTTTTTTTTTTTTTTTTAATTTTAATTTATTTTTAATTTTTCATTTTTATTTTATTTTTAATTTTTAAATTTTTTTTTTTTCCATCAATCACCACAAGATTGTTAGATTGAAAATATTAAAAAATTGAAATTAATCCGTTACATTGGTTCTCAAATTTTTCCTATTTTTTTTTTTCATTTTTTTATATTATAAATATTTTACAAACTATATTTCAAATAGGTTTAAATAATGGATAAAGATATTGGCACATTATTTTTAAAAGTATTTAAAAATGTAATACTTAGAAATTTAATATTTTATCATTTACAAACTATGAAGTTATCATTTGAAAATAAGAATTCATATTATTTAGGCAATAGAATGTCATTTTCGTTGGTAATATCATTATCATGGATATCAAAAAGGAATCAATGGCCACTGTTAAAAGATAAATTAAATAATAATGAAGAATTAATTATAAAATCGAAAAGTATTTTCAAATTATTAAGTAATTGTAAAGATGTTGAATTATTGAAATTACTTTATACAAAGAAAAAAGATCAAATGAATAAAGTTGATTTGGTATTTATATCAGTAGAGACAAATAATTATGAAGCGCTAAAATTATTTTCAGGAAGTTATGGAGAAGAGTTTAAAATACCAACAAATAAAGCACCATTAGATAGAGCAATTTCCCAATGTAATATTCAATATGTAGATTATCTATTAAAGTTTAGAGATGAAGGAAATACAAATGAATTGGTATTCAAAATTAATTATGATGAACCTTTTATTAGATACCTTTTGGATCATCCTCAACTATATAAAGGTAAACAAAGTTTAATTACATTTCCTCAGTTTTTAAATCACTATGTACAATTTTCACAACCATTACAAAAAGAATTGGTTGATAAGAAATTGGTATCTGTTGAAAATAGGTTACATAATGTGTCACTTGATTTAGAAAGAAAATTTAGTAATCCGTTTTTATTATCAGATGGTATAGAGTATTATTTAAAACATTATTTTCCATTGAACAAATTATTTGGTAATAGGTTTATAGGTGATTGCTTTATATTTAAAATATTCAAAAACAAAGATTCGAATGCATTATTGGAATTTATTAAAATTAAAAATGTCAACAGTAATATTTGGAAACTTTTATTAGATTGGTCTATATTTAAAGATGATTCAGTAAAACTGTTAAATGGTTTGATAGAATTTGGTTCTCAAAATTTGGAAGAATTATTAGCTAAATTATACCCAATCAAATTTAACAATGAAGAAGGATCTATTTCAAATATTGCATTTACATTATTTTTAAAATTTAAAAATATGGGTATTAGTAATTCAAATTTAATAATTAAAAGTATATATCAATTTCAGGTGGCAGAAACTTGTAATATTCAAGTATTTGATGAATTGGTTTCAAAATTAAAAGAAATTGGTATAAATCAAAAAGAAATTGGATCAATTTTATTCAATAACACAGAATATATGGAATATAATTACTTTGGTAATTTTAATCAACAAAATTCAAAATCAATAAACGAATTTTTAGATAGGTGCTTGGCATATAATGAATTTAATTTCAACTATAAAACATTTTATATAAACCTTAATTGTTCATTTAATGATGATTCTGAACAACTATACCTTGATACATTGCTAAAATTAAAATCAAACATCAAATGTAGCTCGTTACTGTTTATAAACGAATCTATAATATGTTTATTAAACAAAACGAGTAACATAGGTATAAAAATTCAAATTATTGGTAATTTTTTAAACAACTTTACAGTTAATCAAGTAACAAATATTTTAAATGAATTGATGGAAATGACCAAAAGACCTGATGGTAATGGAATTATAGATGTAATAATTGAAATAATTAGTTTATGGAATGGTGAAAAATTAAAAATTGATGTAGCAACATCAAATTTAGATTTTCTAAATAGACTAATATATATTGGGGGCAATAATAATTTAGATTTTACCTGGTCAATTGATTATTTAATTTCAAATTGTTTACAAGAAAATCAATTACAAGTTATTGAAATCATTAAAAAGTTGGTACTATTTCAAAATGAAAATAAAATATACCAACTGAAAACAAATGATTCAATATCAACAGATACTCAGTTAAAGTATATATCACATTCTGCAATTAGAATTTCAAAAAAAAGAAACCTTATGGAATTATTAAATTTTTTATTATTTCAAGATTTCAAAGATTTATTTCATGATTGTGATAGTGATCCAACTTCACCACCATTAAAAACATTGGATTCACAAAAACCACATACAATGGAATTGCAAATTAATGAAATTTCACCACCATTAAATGAAACTCAATTTAAAAGAAAAATTAATCTCAATAAATTATTGAAAAAAGGTCAAATAGGAGATGTATTATATTATTATAGAAAAAACAAACTAGAGTCAAAAGTTCCAACCACTTTAGATATTACAATTCCTCAAATTTTAAAGATTATAAAATATTGTAATTATGAAATTGCAATTGAATATTTAAATATATATTTAAATGAACCAACTGTTAAATCAATACCATATAAATGTTTATCACATTCATTGAAAAATAATAGATTGGATATTTACAGTTACATTTTCCCAAAATCCAAGTTAATGGATCAAATTACATTTACTTTTGACATTGTTCATTTTCTTGGTAAAGATAACGGTCATATTCCTTTAATTAAATATATTTTATCAAGTGATTTATTTTCAAATTCAGTAGAAGATAAAAAACGTGTAACAGTTTACAATTTATTTAGTGCATCGATTGTAGCTTCTAACTTTCAACTTTTTAAATGGTTACTTGATTCAACAGAAAACCCATATTTTTATTCATTATCAAAGTCAAAAGAAGGTATATTAAAATTCATAACTCAATCAAACCTCACACCAACATCTTCATTCATTAAATCAATTGAAAATTATCAATTTTCATAAAATAAAAGGAACTTTGTTAATAAAACTAATTTTTAGAGAGAAAAATCAATTATTATTATTTGGTGGTAGTGATAAAACAAACATCTTTGTTTTATAGTTTTTTTTTGTAAATATTAAATAAACAAAAAAAAAAAAAAAAATACATTTTATTTGTTTTTTTTTATTTGTTTACATATTATTTTATTTATTTACAAAAGTAATGAAGAAGTTTCATTAATTGGTTTTTCAATAACAACTTGTTGATAAGTTTGTTGTGGTTGTTGTTGTTGTTGAATTGGTTGAATTGGTTGAATTGGTTGTTGAACTATAGTTTGTTGTGGATAATAAACAATTGGTTGGACTGATAATGAAGCTGGATAGCAAATTTTGAGTTTACTGTTAAAATTGTATCTTTGACTATATGATTTCTTTTTTATTTCAATTGAAATTTGACGACTAAGGAATGTTGTATTAAAGTTATCTACTACTTTACCTAACATATCTTGTCTCTATTAAACAACAAAATAAATATACATTAGTAAATTGTGTACTTATAAACTATAGTTGTAAATATAAAAGCAACATACCTTTACTGAAATTTTTCTCAAGTAAATGTATGAAACGATGAAAACTACAAGACCAATTGGGAAAATAATTAAAAATGGAACCAAACTTGGAATGATCAAAAAAAAGACAACCAATGAAGAAAACATTGAAATTAATAAAAATCTTGATAATTTTTGTTTATAACTAACAACTTTATTGACTTCGTCAATAATACACTCAAAATCTTGTTGAGCTAAAACATTTGTTAACTCAAATGGGAATTTATTTTTAAATCCTGAAAATAATGTTCCATTAAGTTTATAATGTGTAAATCCATATGGTTGTTGTGTAAATTGCATTGGTTGAAGTTGTGGAACAAGACTTTGTTGTTGTTTTTGTTGTTGTTGATATTGAATTGGTTGTTGTGGCATTGGTTGATATTGAGTTGGGATTTGTTGACCTACTGGTTGAACTGGTTGAATTGGAATTGGTTGTTGTTGCATTGGTTGTTGCATTGGTTGTTGCATTGATTGTTGATATTGTTGTGGTAATTGATATTGTTGTTGAATTGGTTGTTGTTCTTTTGGGGCCATATTTATAGAATATAAATATAATATATAAATAAATATAAATATAATAAAAAATATATATTTATATATTTTTTTTTAAAAAAAATTAAATTTTTGCAAAAAAAATAAAAGCTTGAAAATTTGAGAGAAAGATTAAGATATTAATATGTGTTGATTTTTATTTTACCACAATTTAATTAACACGTACTATAAAAATACCTAAATTTTTGAAAAAAACAACTGTGTGACTGAGGTTACAACAATTTTGTTGTAATTGTTTTTTTTTTTTTTATTATTAATTTAAAAAAACTTTATTAAATTTAATTGTGGTTCTTTTACTATATAATATTTTTATTTTTAATTAGACTGAACATACGGGAATACCATCAACCCAACTAATTGAACCAAAACATTGATCACAACGATCACCAACGAAATTTGGTCTACATAAACATTCACTATTCATACAAACAGTATATGGAGTATTACCACATTGCCAATCTGAAGTACACATTGAAGCTCTACCAAATGAATTTAAAGAAACACAAGTTGGATTACCAGCTTCCCAGTGTATTATACCTGACGAACATTCATTACAATAATTACCAGTGAATCCATAACTACATGTACATTTACCTAATGTTTTATCAGATTTAGAATCATATAGAATAGTTACTTTTTTAGTGTCAACTGCAACTTTTTTAACAGCACCTGATGCAATATAGTAAATTGTATTTTCTGAATTTACAAATTCCATTGAATCAACTTTATCATTGGTGAGAATAACTTTTACACCAGTAATAACATTCATTTGAATAATACCACCATTCAATAATGAAAAGTACACAAAATTATTGAAAATATGGAAACCTGTAATCCATGAATTGATATTTGCAAATTCGTTAAATTGTCTTGTACAAAGTACACAATTGGCAGAACCAATAAAGAATGTTGTTGTTTGATTATCTTGATCGTAATTATGTTGTGCAAAAATTACAGTATTATTAAAATTTTGAGAAACGTATGCATTTGAAATACCAACACATCTATTCATTTGAGAAAGTACAACTGAACCTGCACTACCACTACCATATATTTGATCTTGTGTTTTAACAATTTTATTATATACATTTACATTGAAATCACAAGTGTAAGTTAATTGATTAACTTCATCGAAAAGAACAGTCAATTGAAATCCTCTTGGATACCATAATGGAACTAAATTAATTGGTTGGTTATCATCGTAAATTCCAACTACACTTGATAAACGTTCACCACCTTGTGTTAGGAATATTTTTGATTTTGGTAAATATTTAAAAAGTTGATATGTATTTCTAAATGCACTTCCAGTTAATACATCACTTTTAATTGTAAATTCACTTTTAATAATTCCATTTGGAGTATTTGTAGATACTGATGCTATTGTTACATTTCCATACTGAACACCAGATGAATTAAATTTACCCATTATATAAACTTTACCCAATATTGGATCAACTCCTATACCTCTTAATAAATCAAATCTATTTTGACAAATTGAATAAGGTACATTACCACATTCCCAACTTTGTTGACAAGTATTTCCAATTGTACATTCAATCATTGAATTTAAATTTAATATATAAAAAAATATCCCAATTATTAATAATTTTAATATATTCTTTTTTATATTTATTTATTTATCTAAGTGTTTTTTGTTTTATTGATATTGTTAATTTAAATTAATTGGTTGTTTTTATTTTTTTTTTCAATCATTTAAATAATTTTTTTTTCAATTATGATAATGATATTAAATAAATATTATTTTCAATTATGTGTGTGTGTGTGTTTGATTTTTTAATTTTTTTCCAATATATATAGCAACACAAACAATATAAATATTTCACACACTTTACACCACCACACATATATTAACAGCGCACTATTTCATTAAACCGTGTAATGATTAATTTATAACGTGATAATATTTTGAATTGAATTAAAATATAAAATAAAAAATGACAATGGGTATGATATTAATATGGGTTATAGATAAATGTTTTTTTTATTATTGATATATGATATTGATATGATTGTAGTAATGCGAGGGTATATAATATTTATATATGATTAATAAAACATTTAGTTCTCTTCAAATTTCAAAATTCTTTGTTATTAAATGTAATATTTCTATTTTTATTTAGGAAAGTACCCCCTAACTAATCATAATAATCATCAAAAATCTTCTAAAAAAAGAAATCTAAAACATATAAAATAGAAAATCATTTCACCACACACACTTTTATACATAATCATGTCAATCAAGTGTGTGTTATAAACACAAACACACACCACAACAAAAAAAAGAAATATATGTTGTATTATTTTCAATGAGCAGGTGATGATACATATATACATATAGCTGTTATATATAATATGTTTTATTTTTATGAGGTAAATTTAAATTATTAGCAAGTAAATGGTGTGTGTGTGTGTGTATTGTGTGTAAGTTGAATTTTTAATTTTTTTTTGAAGTGTGGTAACAACTTTTCTAAAAATAAATAAAAAATAAAAAAGGTTATTAAAATTCACCATTTTCTCATTCTCTGAATATTTATATGTAAGTAAACACAAAATAAAATAACCCCTATGTATACAATTTATATAACTTCAAATTTGTATAGATTTAACCTTTTTCAACCCAAGATTTAATAATTAAAAACAACATAATAACAAATTCATAAAAATAAATCTGTATGTTTGAAAATAGTTTAAAGATTTAACCTTTTTTATTTTTAATTTGTTTCATCAATATTTTCATTATTATTGTTGTTTTCGTTATTATTATTGTTATTTAAATTTGAATCTATTACTGGATTTTGATGATTGAAAACAGATTTAAAAGTATTTGGTGATGATAATGGGGAGTCTGCTAAACTATTATTATTGGTTGTAGTTTGGTGATTTCCAAATACACTTGTAGTTGTGGTGTTATTATTATTATTATTACCAAACAAACTTGTAGTTGTGTTGTTGTTATTATTATTATTATTTCCAAATACACTTGTAGTTGTGTTGTTATTACTAAATATACTTGTTGATTGAATACTACTACCTACACCAAAGATAGAACCACTTGTAGTTGTGTTGTTATTACCAAATACACTTCCAAACACACTTGTTTGTGGATTACTAAATAAACCGGTTTTTGTTGGAGAATTAAAAATTGAAGTTGGTTTATTTGCAAATACAGATGTTGAGTCAGAAGGTGGTGTGTTTGTTGATGTTGTTGAACCAGGTGTTCCAAAAATAAATTGTTGTTTTGGTTTATCACTTTCTTCTTCTTGATATTCTTCTTCTTCATATGTTGAGGTTTCATCTTCATTTTCATCTTCTTCATCCCCATAATCTTTATCTTCTTCTTCATCATCGAATTCGTCAATATCATCAAATGATGAGTTTTTTTCACTTTTGTCTTCAGTATTATTGGATTCTTCTGCTGGTTCAACTTTAGTTGTTGATTCTGATTTAATTTCAAATTTAGTTT
Organism: Dictyostelium capitatum; assembly: GCA_015252635.1. Lineage (NCBI taxonomy): Eukaryota > Evosea > Eumycetozoa > Dictyosteliales > Dictyosteliaceae > Dictyostelium > Dictyostelium capitatum. The sequence goes on along the minus strand of JACAFY010019996.1, from coordinate 44,424 downwards.
CATCTTCTGTTAATTCTTGTGCTTTAATATCAACCGATTCTGATTTAGTTTCATCTTCTGTAATTTTTTCTTGAGCATTAACTTCAACTGGTTCTGACTTTTCATCATTAATTGGTTCATCAGATTTAATTTCAACTGATTCAGGTTCAGTTTCTTCAGTATTTGATTCTTGAACTTTTACTTCATCAATTGATTCTGATTTAATTTCTTCTGTAATTGATTCATCAGATTTAATTTCAACTGGTTCTGACCTTTCATCATTAATTGGTTCATCAGATTTAACTTCAACTGATTCAGTTTCTTCTGTAATTGATTCTTGAATTTTAACTTCATCAATTGACTCTGGTTTAGTTTCTTCTATAATTGATTCTTGTGCTTTCACATCATCAACTGATTCTTGAGACTTGGTTTCATCATTAATTGGTTCATCAGATTTATCTTCAACTGATTCAGATTCAGTTTCTTCTGTAATTGGTTCTTGAACTTTAACTTCATCAATTGACTCAGTTTCTTCTGTAATTGATTCTTGAACATTGACTTCATCAACTGATTCTTGAGACTTGGTTTCATCATTAATTGGTTCAACAGATTTAACTCCAACAGACTCAGATTCTTCTGTAATTGATTCTTGAACTTTAACATCAACTGATTCTTGAGACTTGGTTTCATCATTAATTGGTTCAACAGATTTAACTTCAACCGATTCAGTTTCTTCTGTAGCTGATTCTTGAACTTTAACATCATCCAATCCAGTTTTTTCTGTAATTGATTCTTGAATATTACTATCGATTGGTTCTTGAGATTTAGTTTCATTGGTAATTGGTTCAGATTTAACTTCAACTTGTTCCAATTTAGTTTCGGCAATTATTTCTGTAATTGATTCTTGAGATTTACCTTCGCCAACTAATTCTTGAGATTTAACTTCATCATTATTTGGTTCATCAGATTTAGCATCAACTGATTCAGATTCAGTTATTTCTGTAATTGATTCTTGAGTATCATCAACTGATTCAGATTTAGTTTCATTGGTGGTTGGTTCAGATTTAATTTCTTCTGCTGGTTCTTGAGATTTAGTTTCTTCAGATTTAATTTCTTCTTGTTCAGATTTATTTTCCTCTTTAATTGGTTCACTAATTTTAGTTTCTTCAGTCTTTACCTTTTCTTCAGCTTCTTTGGTAATTGGTTCAGGTTTAACTATTTCAGGTTCAACTTTTTTATCATCTACTTTTACAACACTTCCAAATGTAGTTGGTTTAATAAATGATGATCCAAAAATTGGAGCTGGTGATGTTGATGAAAATGACGAAGTTGTTGATCCTCCAAATACTGGTGTAACTGGTGATGGTGATAGTGGTGAAGATAATGGATTTGATTGTGTTTGTCCAAATGTTGAACCAATTCCAAATGAACTACCAAATGCTGATGTTGTTGATCCAAATGCACTACCAAATGCTGATGTTGTTGTTGAAGTAGATACTGGTCCAAATGCTGATGTTGTTGGTTTATTATCACCTTGTGAGCTAAAACTACCAAATGATCCAAATACTGATGTTGAAGGAGTTGCTGTTGCTGTTGTTGTTGTTGAAGATGGTGGTGCAAATGAAGATGGTGCAAATAATGGTTTTTGAAGAGTAAACGATGGTGTTGCAATACTAATATTACTATTATTTTGTTCATTTTCTTTTGTTTCATCATCTGAGTCACTATCTTGTTCAACATTTTTATCAAAGTGTGGTAAACCTTGAATTGACATACATCTTGTTGGATCCATTGAAAAAAGATTAAAATTGGTTGATTCTTCTTCTTTGTTGACAATTGTTGGTGTTGTAGTTTCAGTTTCAGTTTCAGTTTCAGTTTCTTTTTCTTTGACTGATTCTTCAGATTTAGTTTGTTCAACAATTGGTTGTTCTTTTTCAGCTTCTTTAGTAATTGGTTCAGGTTTAACTATTTCAGGTTCAACTTTTTCAGGTTCAACTTTTTTATCATCTACTTTTACAACACTTCCAAATGTAGTTGGTTTAATAAATGATGATCCAAAAATTGGAGCTGGTGATGTTGATGAAAATGACGAAGTTGTTGATCCTCCAAATACTGGTGTAACTGGTGATGGTGATAGTGGTGAAGATAATGGATTTGATTGTGTTTGTCCAAATGTTGAACCAATTCCAAATGAACTACCAAATGCTGATGTTGTTGATCCAAATGCACTACCAAATGCTGATGTTGTTGTTGAAGTAGATACTGGTCCAAATGCTGATGTTGTTGGTTTATTATCACCTTGTGAACTAAAACTACCAAATGATCCAAATGCTGATGTTGAAGGAGTTGCTGTTGCTGTTGTTGTTGAAGAAGGTGGTGCAAATGAAGATGGTGCAAATAATGGTTTTTGAATAGTAAATGCTGGTGTTGCAGTACTTTTCTTCTCTCTTTCTTCTTCAGATTGATCTGAATTTGTTTCATCATCTTCATTTTCACTGCTGTTATCATCTTCAGAGTCTGAAATTGTATTTGACATATCTTTTAATGACATTCTATCTTTTGGTTCTTCCGGTTTAATCTCTTTGAAATTAGCAAATAATGGAACTTTAGCAGCAGTTGGGTTTGGAACGGCACAAATTGAACAACTGTTTGAATTTAATGGATTTTCAGTTTCACAACATAAACATTTCCAAATTGATTTGTTTTCTTCAGGTTTCTTTACTTCTGATGATTCTACTTTATTAACTACACCACCAAATAATGCTGTTGCATTTAATGGTGTTGAAGATGATGTTGATGAACTACTACCACCAAATAATGAAATTGGATTTGTAGCTGATGTTGAAGGTGTTGAACTACCACCTCCAAACAATGAAATTGGATTTGTTGTTGATGTTGATGAAGGTGTTGAACTACCACCACCAAATAAAGAAGTTGGATTTAATGGTGTAGATGTTGATGAACTTCCAAATAATGAATTATTCCATTGAATTGGTTGTTCACTTTTAGTGGTTGATGGTGATGAACCAAATGCATTATTTGATGGTGCAACATATTTAACATTTGCTGGTGTTGGTACAGAACAAAGTGAACATCTTTTAGATGATTCTGGATTCTCGGTTTCACAACACAAACATTTCCAAATTAATTTACCAGATATAATGCTTTCTTCTGATTTCTTTTCTTCAGGTTTCTTTTCTTCCGGTTTAATCTCTTTGAAATTAGCAAATAATGGAACTTTAGCAGCAGTTGGATTTGGAACGGCACAAATTGAACAACTGTTTGAATTTAATGAATTCTCTGTTTCACAACATAAACATTTCCAAATTGATTTATTTTCTTCTGGTTTAGTTTCGTTTGGTTTCTTTTCTTCAGGTTTAATCTCTTTGAAATTAGCAAATAATGGAACTTTAGCAGCAGTTGGATTTGGAACGGCACAAATTGAACAACTGTTTGAATTTAATGGATTTTCAGTTTCACAACATAAACATTTCCAAATTGATTTGTTTTCTTCTGATTTCTTTACTTCCGATGTTGATTCTACTTTATTAACTACACCACCAAACAATGCTGTTGCATTTAATGGTGTTGAAGATGATGTTGATGAACCACTACCACCAAATAATGAAATTGGATTTAACAGTGTTGATGTTGAAGGTGTTGAACTACCACCTCCAAACAATGAAATTGGATTTGTTGTTGATGTTGATGAAGGTGTTGAACTACCACCACCAAATAAAGAAGTTGGATTTAATGGTGTAGATGTTGATGAACTTCCAAACAATGAATTATTCCATTGAATTGGTTGTTCACTTTTAGTGGTTGATGGTGGTGAACCAAATGCATTATTTGATGGTGCAACATATTTAACGTTTGCTGGTGTTGGTACAGAACAAAGTGAACATCTTTTAGATGATTCTGGATTCTCGGTTTCACAACACAAACATTTCCAAATAAGTTTATCAGATATAACACTTTCTTCTGGTTTCTTTTCTTCAGTCTTAGCCTCATCGGATTTCTTTTCTTCTGGTTTTGTTTCAGTTTTTTGTCCAAAGATACTAATTGTGGATGTTGATGATGGTTGACCAAATATGCTTGTAGTTGGAGTTGATGTTGAACCAAATATGCTTGAACTTGTTGATGGTGCTGATTGACTACCAAATACACTCGAAGTTGATGATGAACCAAATACACTAGTGGTTGATGATGAGCCAAATACACTTGGAGTTGATGTTGAACCAAATATGCTTGAACCTGTCGATGGTGCTGATGATTGACTACCAAATACACTTGGGGTTGACGATTGACCAAATACACTTGAACCTGTAGTTTGTTGACCAAATACGCTTGTAGTTGCTGGTTTTGATCCAAATACACTTGTAGTTGGTGCTGTGATTGATGGTTGACTACCAAAAATGCTTGAACCTGTAGTTGATGGTGTTGTAGTTGATGTTGTTGATGATTGACCAAATAAGAATGTTGGCTTTGGTTTATTTGGATCTTCTTTTTCCTCAACATTATCTTCATCATCCTCATAATCTTCACCTTGATCATCTTCATAGTTTTCGTCATAATCTTCATCATCTTGATAAACGTCTTCTTCTTGTTCTTGTTCTTGTTCTTGTTGATCATTTTCATAATTTTCATAATCTTCATCATCTTCAACGTATTCCTCTTCACCTTGATCATTTTCATAATCTTCATCTTCGTAATATTGATCATCTTCACCTTCTTCATACTCTTCATCATCTTGATTACTATCAACTTCTTGTACTATTGATTGTTTTTTAGTTGATTTATCATTGTTGTTTTTGGTTGAGATTTTATTTGAATTGATTTTACCTTTAAGAGCTGAAAATCTATCTTTCTTTACACCACCGTGTGGTAAAGTACTTTTCTTTTGAAGTTGTTGTTTATTTTTACCACGCTTTGGTTTTTCATCCGAAGAGTCATCTGAGTTTGAAGTATCATCTGAATTTGAATCTGTGTCTTCCCCTCCTTCCTTTTTAGTCAATAATGAACTATTTAACAAAGAAGTTGATGAGTCACCAAATAATCCACCACCTGATGAATTACCAAATAATCCGCCACCTGTTGATGAACCAAATAAACTTGTTGTAGTTTTAGGTGGTTGTGATGATGGTGTTGGTGTAGCAGTGGTGACAACAGCTGTTGATTCTGTTACTTTTGTTGTATTTCCAAATAATGATGATGGTGGTGAAGTGGTGGTAGTTGGTGGTGAAACTGTAGAAATAGTTGTTGGTAATTCAGCTGGCTTACCAAATAAACCTGTTGCTGTTGATATGTTTCCAAATAATGAAGATGGAGTTGTTGTTGTTGTTGTTGTTGTATTTCCAAATAATGATGATGGTGGTGAAGTGGTAGTTGGTGGTGAAACAGTGGAAATAGTTGTTGGTAATTCAGTTGGCTTACCAAATAAACTTGTTGTTGTTGTTGTTGATGTTGATGTGTTTCCAAATAATGATGATGGAGTAGTTGGTGTTGTTGATTTTCCAAACATTGTAGCAAGATTTGAAGTTGATGGAGTTGATGTTGATCCACTATTTCCACCAAATAGTAATCCAGATGGTTTTCCGAAAATAGAATCTGCTGTTGATGTTCCACTATTTCCAAATATTGAAGATGGGTTTGTTGATACTGAACCAAATAATGATGGAGTTGGTGTTGTTGGTGTAATTGGTGTAGTTGGTAATTTGGTTGGAGTTTTAATTGTATTAGATGATGGTAATGGTGGTGGTGGTGGTGGAGATGTTGTTGTTGTTGTTGGTGATTTATTTTCATTTGTTGGTGGAGATGTTGTATCTTGTTTAACCACTTCTTGTTTTGAACTTCCAAACAATGAACCAGTTGGTGCTCCAAAAATATTTGATGTTGGTGCGTTACCAAATAATGAAGTTGTAGAAGTGGTTGGTGAAGTGGTTGTTGTTGTTGTTGTTGTTCCAAATAAAGTTGAAGTGGTTGGCGAAGTGGTTAATGTTGTTGTGTTACCAAATAACGATGTGGCTGAAGTTGTAGAAGTGGTTGGTGAAGTGGTTGTTGTAGTTGTTCCAAATAAAGTTGATGTGGTTGGTGAGGTGGTTGCACCAAAAACATTTGATTGAGTTGCTGAGGTGGTGCTACCAAATAATGATGTTGATGTAGCTGGGGTAGTTGGTGAAGTGGTTGCAGTATTAGGAACTCCAAACATATTTGATGGTGCTGTAGTGGTGGCGTTACTAAATAACGATGAAGAAGTAGCTGGGGTAGTTGGAATTGGTTTTGTTGTAGTTGTTGGTACTGTAGTATTACCAAATAAAGAAGGTGGAGAAATTGAATTTGTGTTTGAAGTATTCAAACCATTAACTAAATTACTACTACCAAAGAAAGTACTATTTGTTTGAATTGGTGAAGTTGTTGCAACTGGTGTTGATTTTGTATTTGTTGTAGTTGTATTTAAACCATTTGCTGGAACATATTCCAAATCCAATAATGGTTTATTGAATTCAACTGGACAAACCAATGATTTTCTTTTAGCAGCCAACGATTTCAATAATTCTGCTCTTTCTTTTCTTCTTTGTAAAAAGTTTTCTTTAAATGATGAAATGTCCTCTTCTTCTTCTACATCAAATTTTGGTAATGGTTCTGGCGATAATTTTGATTGTTGTTGTTGTTGTTGTTGTTGTTGTTGTTGTTTATTACTAATTGGTGTATTAAATACGCTACCACCTTGTTGTTGTTTATTAATTGGTGTACCATTACCAACACTTGATGTCAACATTGATAATTTTAATGGAGTATGTGTTGATGGTAATGAATGACCAATATTTACTTGTTTGTTATTTGTTGTACGTTGTGGTGTGCTAATAATATAATTTGAACTACCATTAACTGATGTACCATAAATTGAAGCCGATGGTACCATAGTATATTTTGATGGTGAATTGTTATTATTATTAATATTATTATTATTATTATTATTATTATTATTATTATTTTTTTTGTTGTTATTATTATTAATTGCTACTGAATTTGAAGGTGAACAAGGTACTTCAAAGAAATTATATTGGTCTTTTAAACTTGATATAATTTCTAAACATGCATCAATATCATTTAAATATTCAACATGATCAATATGATATTGCTCTAAATCATTTACATTGAAATCTTGACATTTATTCCAAACATTATTCATCAATGTAATTAATGAAGTTACAACTTGTTTAGTGTATGCAGGATTCTTTTGATTATTGTAAATGATATCTCTACACATGAAAATAGTTTCAAGGTATGCTGATGGTGTATCAACCTTTAACAAATATGTAAGTGCTGATTTTAAATTATTTTTATCCTTGTATAATTGTGATAATGAATAATTACAAGTGTCCTTAATATCTTTTAATAATAAATTATCAATTGATGGTGTTTGTTGTGATTGTGATTGTTGAGAAGAAGAAGAAGAAGAAGGAGTTGATACTTTTTGTGTTGTTGAAGTTAATGATAATCTAGATTTTTGTTGTGATTGTTGTAATTGTGATTGTTGTTGTTGTTGTTGCTGTTGTTGTTCTAAATTTGAAATATAACGAAGTGTAATTGAAAAATAGGTTGCTTGAATTTTTGGAATATCAATATCTGTATGTGATAAATTAACAGAATCTTGATAATGTTCAACGATGGAAGGTAAAGAAACAGCAATTCTATGACATGTAAGTGGATGTAAATGATCACCATTCTTTAAAATACCATTTAACAATTCTGATAATGTAACAATTGAAAATATTTCATTTGAATTGATCTTTTGAGAAGAAGAACCAGTGGTAGTAGATCCAGATTTATTTTTTGAATAGTATATCATTGAATTCCAAATTTTCCAAGGTAATGAATTTCTTGGAAATGGTATATTTAAATGAGAATCCAAATAAATTTCAAATGGTGGTTTGTTGTTTGAATTACCACTGTTACTTTTTTGATATTCTGTTTCAAATATTAAATTCATAGAGAATACAATTATATGTAATAATGTAATTGTATTTGAATTTGCTGATGTAGTATTGGAATTAGTTGATAATTGAGCTTGTTCTATATTTATTCTTGTAATAAATTTATTGAATATTTTATCCAACCAACGAACTAGAGTAGTACAGTTTGACGAATGATTAATATGCCATAAACTAAATGTAATGAAACGTTGGAATTCCAATGGACTATTATAAATGAATTCAAAATCATTATTTTCAATGGATTCAATGAAATACTGATCCAATTCATTGATATCATTTGTTCTACCATGATGTTCTATTAAATAATCAATGTAACAGTGACTATTTGTGTTGTTAATGATACTAATTAAATGATTATCACTTAAACTTGAATAAAATTCATCTTTTATACCAAATTCTCCGTCGCCAGTTACTCTTTTTAATGAATCGAATAATTGTCTTGATACTTCTGATGATAATCTAATTATTGATTCTGTACTGTTACTTTTGGTTTGTTGTTGTTGTTGTTGATGTTTATGATGACATAATGATTTTAAATAACTTTTAAAAGGTGGACTTTTCTCTATTGTACTAATTGTTGTTGGTGCTGTATTATTTGAATATTCGTAATCTTTTAATAAACCTTTATAAAAGTAATAACGATCATTAAATTCTAAACATGATGGTGTTGTACTGGTCATAGGTGATGTTATCTTTTCAATTTCTGATAATTGTAATTTGAATTGTTTTAATTGATTTTTGAAATTTGTGATATTATTTTTATTATTGTTGATACCATTACTTCTGCTACCATTATCATCACTAGTTGATACTGTTAAATTATTTGTAATATTTATTCTAATTAAATAATCAAATAATTCCAATTTTAAAACCAACATATTTAAGTATGAAGTTGATTCTTTTAATTCTGTATCACCACCACTAACAAGTGATTCTGTTATTAAAATATCTAATTTCTTTATTACAAATTCTAAATATCCAATATCTCTTTGGTATTTAATTTTACTTTCTTTAATTGTTTTAAAGAATCTATATGTATTTTAAAAATGATGATATGTTAGTTTGTGTGTCTATGTATGTATGTATGAATGAATGAATGAATGAATGAATGAATTACCTACTCGTAATATTTCTTATTAATTAATAATAATGATATATTCTTTAGTATGAAGTTTAAATGGTCAGGATACATTTTAAGTGCAGTTGATAATGATTGTTCAGCATCTGTGTATTGTTTATTTATAATTTGAAAATCAATGGTTATCTCTTTTAACTCTTTGTGACTTTCTTTGTATACACCAGATTGTTTTAATTGATTGAAATAATCTTTACATTCTTCCAATTCCAATTCTGAGATATCATTCAATGATAAATATAATTTTGTCAATTGGTATAACGACTCATTCTTAAATAATGGTTTATCCAATTGTCTATTAAAATACATACACGTTAATATTAATACGTGAATGTATACATATATGAATATGATAATGTGATAATGTGTTACAATAGTTTATTATTTACTCTTTATATCTTTTTATTGAGTTTCTGACATTCATCATCATATGATTAATTGCTATGGTGTGTTGATGAAATTCTTTAAAATAAAAAAATGAAAAAAAAAAAAAAAAAATGCAAAAAAAAAATTGGGTGCAGATTTTCAAAATTCACAAAAATTATTTTATGTGGTGTGTGAAGAGTCCTCACGTTTTTAGTAACAATTATTAATTATCAATTAAAACATTCTTTTCAAATATTTAACCTTAGTTAGTACTTAATATATATATATTTAGAAAATAGAAATTTTAAAAAAATAATTTTTTTAATTAATTTATTTAAAAAAGTTAATTTTACAAAATAGATATTTTTTTTATTTTTTATTTCTATTTTTAAAAAAACGTGTGAATTTGAAATTATTTACTCTGAAAGTAATAAAAATAGTATTTAATAAATAAATAAGTAGGTTATACAAATAAGTTTAAATAAACTATTCACTATTCCATGGAAGTATCCTGCAAGTTAAACAAGAAATAAATTCCCAACAATTGGCTCATTTATCAGGAGACTTTTTCATTTTTTTATTTTTTTATTTTTTTTTTTTTATTTTTTCATTTTTTTATTTTTTATTTTTTATTTTTTTTTAAATAATAGTTTTTGGGAAATAACTAACACAAGCCAATAAATAATTAGATAAATAAATAAATAAATAAAAGATTTCATCTATACCATTATTTTCTGTTATCTATTATTATTAATAATAATAATAATAATAATAATAACACCAAAACATAAAAAAAAACAAAAAAAATAAAAATTTTAAATTAATAAAAATAAAATAAAATAAAATAAATTTTTTCATTTTTAAAAAAAAATTGTAAGCCTTTTTGTTGTAATTATATATGTATATAACATACATACATAATACTAATAGTGCATATTAAATATAAATATAAATATAATATAGTAAACAAATACTATCTAATGTACAGTTTTAAAAATTAAATTAAATCACAAATTTTCAACCAGGTAAAAAATATAAAAATAAAAAAAAAAAAAAAGAAGAAATTAGAGATAAATAATAATAATGAAATCATTAAATATAGAAGATAATAATAGTACTAGTATCAACAACATTATTGCAAACAATTTAAATAACATTAATAATAATATTAATAATAATAATAAAAATGGAATTGTTAATTTTGGGATAAATAATATTATTCAAAATGATGAATTTAAAATTGATGGTAAAGCATTATCATCGTTATACCTTTCAGAATTACAAAATGCTGTAAGAACACGTGGTGGTCGTATACCTTCAAATTCAAGTAAAGCAAATGTATTAAAACAGTTGAAAGAAATGTTAATGAAAGAAAATGGAATACCCGTACCAAATTCAACTGCAGCACCAACTACGATATCAACATCAACATCAACACTAACAGCATTACCAACATCATCAAACGGTAATAATAATAATAATAATAATAATAATAATAATAATAATGTAAATAACCATGTATATAAAAATAAAAGAATACCAAAAATTAGTGATATAGCAGAGATACTTGCTGCATCATCAACAAACTCATCATCAACATCATCACCAAATCAACCATTATCACCACAAACATCATACAACTCATCAACTTTATCATCACCAAACCAATCATTATCACCACCATCACAACAACTTCATCAACAACAACATTTATCACCATTTGGTAATGATATCCAATCACCACTTAAAAAATTAACACTTACAGAATTAAATAAAGCTTGTGGGAATGGTAATGGAAAAAGATTAGCATTTGATATGATGGATGATATAAATAGTACTAATGGCGGTACCACCATCACTGGTAATGGTGGTTGTTCATCACCATTAAAAAGATCAAATAATAGTGGTTCAACATTTGGTGCAGCTGCTTTATTTAATCTTTCAAATGGTATTAGTGCCAACAACAACAACAACAACAACAACAACAGCAACAGCAACAACAACAACAATAACGGTATAATTTTCTCACAAGAAAAAGAGAAAATAGCAGAACAATTGGAGAAAAAGATTTTAGATTGTTTCAACTTTTACACAATAATTCAACGATTGAAATTAGATAGTTTGGGGATTCGTTTAATTAAAGAATTTTCAAGATTTATGATTTTAAAAAAGTTAACAGGTAAATATCATGATTTATTATACACATCACTTAAACCAAATCAATTAATATGTATATGTTGCAGTACTAATACTATTATTTTAATTTAGATGATCAATTTGCAAATAAATTATCACCATCACCAATTATCGATGAAATTTGGCATGAAACAATTCTTGATACATTGAAATATGATGAATTATGTGATTTATTAGGAGTTAAAATACATCATAATCCAAATGGAACTTACGATCCAACAGAACAAAAGAGAGCTAGATATGAAAATACATTGGAAGCCTATGAATTATATTTTCAAAGTGATCCAACGGTTGATAATGAAATTTGGCCAAAATATTATCTTACACCAAAAGAGTATTCGCATTACACATCCAATGTAAATTGTCATTATAAACCAAGGAACGGTGGTCATTTTACACCTACATATAGTAATACTATGAATAATCCAATTGATCTTGAAGCTATAACTCATTCGTCATCCTCTTCCTCTTCAACTTCATCATCAACTTCAACTTCACCATCCATTCAAACATCTAGATCAAAATCATCGCTTTCGTCATCACCAACCAAAGATACAATCAATCTTTGTATCATTGATACATTGAGTGGTAATAAATTTGAATACAAACAAATGACATCTAATTCATTTTTTCAAATGGTCAATACATTTTGTAATCATTTTAATTTTCAACTTTCAAATATACGCTTCTTATACCAAGGTACTCCAATATCAATAGATGAATCTCCATCTGAATATTATATGAACGATGGTGATGAAATTATTGCAACATTTAATAAAAACAATAATAATAATAACAGTAATAATAATAGTATTAAACAATGACAATAAGAATAAAATATACTTTACAAAATAAACCATTTGGCTATTTGATTAATTGTGGTTATTTGATTGGATGTTATTTACATAATCTTTCAAATATTTTAGAGTGGTATTATACAAACAATGCTCAAAATGTGTAATCAACTAACCAACCAATCAAAGGTTGATAAAAAAATATCACAAACATATTTATAGTTCTTTAGTTCTTTGAAGTGGGTCCATTTTGGTACAACTCTGTAGATTCTTATCGTTAACCCATATTAAATTATTTTTAGCTAAAAATTGGTTTATGGATATTTTGGATATTTTTTTGATTTTCGTTAAAAACATTTTTACACAATTATGTGTCATATGATGAGAGAAATTTGATTGGAAAATTAGAAAAATATAAAAATTTTATTTTATTTTAAAAAAAAGGTCTTAATTTCGTGATATCATAAGGACTTACAATATACAACAATTCAAATTTAAATATATATTTGTGTATGATATATTAGTATATCTTATTTAGGTTGAAACATAAATATACAAAATAAAAAAAATTGTAATATATTTGGAAAATAAGTAGAATACTTGGATTCAACTTAGTACTTTGAATGATGGTGATGACAATAATAACAAATGATGATTATGTCATTAGTTATAAGAGCTTATCATCAATCATGGTTGAATAAATAGTTGGTTGGTTATTTAAGCTATGCAGTTGTTGTATATTTGACTTGCCACTAGTTTTTTTTTTTTTTTTTTTTTTTAAATTTTTTAAATAAATTTTTTTTTTTTTAAAGTTTAAAAAAAGTAATTTTTTTTTGTTTTTTGGGGTTGTGTTGGGGGTTGGGTA
>JACAFY010019996.1:0-31082 GCA_015252635.1 Dictyostelium capitatum | reverse complement strand
TGTTTAAAAAATTTTTTTTTTTTTATTTAAATTTTTCCTTTTTTTTTTTTTTTTATTTCCAATTTTTTTTTTTTTTTTTTTTTTTATAAAATTTATAAATAAACTTTTTTTTTTTATAAAATTTATAAAAACTGATCAATTCTTCTTCACCAGTGTTGTGATAGGGGGTACGTAAATGAGCGAAACTATTATAGTTTTTTTGGTTTTTTTTTTATTTTTTCTAGATATTGATTTGCAAAACTATCACACGCTCTCATTCTTTATGATTGAAAAGACACACCCATGATAAATAAATAAAAATTTATTTTATTTTTTTATTTTTTTTCATTTTTTTTCTAAAAAGATATTATTTCAACTTTATTTATATTTTAATCAAAAATAAAAAAATTTCTCATCATTTGATATTACATAAAAAAAAACCCTACACCAATAAAAAACATAAATAAAATAATTTTAAAATAATAATAATAACAAATAATACATTTTAGTAATCAGTATACTAAATTAAAATAATTAAAATAATAAATTAACAACAACAACAACAACAACAACAACAACAACAACAACACACCTCCTAATTAATTAATAAATAAAAATTATAATAATAAAAATAATAAAAATAATATAAAAACACACACATAACATAACATAACATCACTAGTTTTATTTATATATAAATTACATATTTTTTTTTTTTTAACAAGGGTTTCATGTGATGAAACAAGAGATCAAAAAATAAATTTTTATTTTTTTTGAAATTTTTTAAATAAAATAAATAAAAAAAATATACAATATACTCTACTCACACTCTAATAAAAACACAAATAAAATATAGACACACTCACACACAAACACACTCACATTAAAAGAATAATATATATATTATTTTACATATTCACGCACACTCACTAATATATACAAATAATAATACACTAAACACACTCACACTCTCACTTAATCTTCAGATATAATTTTTTATCCTTTTTTTTATTTTTTTTTATCATTTTTTTTTTAATTTTAAATAAAATAAATTGATTTTTATTTTCTATAAATAAATTAAAATTAATTAATCACAAAAAAAAAAAAAACAAACCAAACAAAACGCAACACACACACACACACACACTTAGAAATATAAGTCTCAATTTATAAACAATAATTACTTGCTTCTCAAATAATAATAATCGTCCAATAATAATAATAAATAATCACACACATTGGGGTAATAATGAGATTGACTACAAATAAATATGAAGGATTCGATGAATTTCAAATTAATGGTAGACCAATTACATTATTAAATCTTGCAGAATTACAATCTGCAGTTAGAACAAGAGCACATAGAATTCCATCAAATTCATCAAAAGCTCAAGTATTAAGTCAACTCCGTGAAATATTAAAAAATGAAAAGTTATCTCAAGATTCAAGTAATAATATAAATTTAGCAAATAATAATAATTTTGTAAATAATAGTAGTGTGTTAAATAATAGTAATAGCAATCTCAATAACCTCAGTAATAGTAATATCAATATCATTAATAATAATAATAATAATAATAATAATAACAACATTGAAATGGATATGAATAACAACAACATTGATGAAATGAATAGTAGTAGTAGTAGTATAAATAGTAGTGGTGGTAGTAGTAATAATGGTAAAAAAAGAAATTATTATGAAGAAAATAACAACTATTTCCCAATAGTCAATAACATACAGAATAACAATAATAATAATAATAACATACCAAACAACAACAACAATAATAATAATTGCAGTCCGTCACCTGTTAAAAAATTAAATAATTTAAATTTAAATCAATCACCACCACTTTTATCAACTTCAAGTGCAACAACAAGTTTATCAAATTTAATAATAGATAGCAATTTAAATTTAAGCAGTTTAAATAATATCAACATCAATAACAACAACAAAAATAATAATAATAATAATAATGTAATTAATAAAGCGATTGAAGTTGAACAAAAAATATTAAATAATATTAATTTTTCAACAACAATTCAAAGATTAAATGTATCTGATTTATTAGGTACACAAATAGTTAGACAATTTATAAGATTTATGGTATTGAAAATAATGGATAATGATTTACTAGATACCAAATTA
Source organism: Dictyostelium capitatum (assembly GCA_015252635.1). Classification (NCBI taxonomy): domain Eukaryota; phylum Evosea; class Eumycetozoa; order Dictyosteliales; family Dictyosteliaceae; genus Dictyostelium; species Dictyostelium capitatum. Next base: position 28,954 of record JACAFY010019996.1, on the reverse strand, counting down.
TCACCTTGTAAACTGGTAAATTCATTTTGGCAACATTTAATACTCGACACTGCCAAATATGAAGAGTTTTTAAATTTTATTAAATTTAAATTACATCATAATCCAAATTCAATATACGACGCTCAAGAACTAAAAAGAAAACGATATGAAAGAACAATTGAACTTTATGAATTTTATTTCCCAAATTCTATAAATTTAGAAATTTGGCCTGAATTTTCATCATCTTCAACAAATAGTATATTTAATAATAATAATAATAATAACAATTGTAATAGTAATAATAATAATAATAATAATAATAATAATAATAATAATAATAATAATAATAATAATAATAATAATAATAATAATAATAATAATAATAATGGTCATATTTATAATTTACAACCGCCTCCTCAACAACACCGACAAAATTCTCAACCACAATTACCATCACATAAAAGTAAATCATTGTCAACTTCAAATTCATCAATATATATAGATACAAATGAAAAAGATCAAAATGAAAAAGATAGATTCATTAGTCAAATAACTGGTACTTGTGGTACAAGTAGTAGTGGTAGTATTAAGAATAGTCCAGATTCATTTTATTTTTCATTGCAATCACAACAAAAACCATCACCACAATTATCACAACAATTTACAAATAGTAAACAATCATCTCCTGCTCAACAACAGCAACCAACAGCATCATCTTCTTCTTCACATAAACCATTAACATTACCATCTCCACCACCAATTGCACAACCATCGCCACAAAAATCATTTTCACCAAATCTTTCAAATAATTTATTTAGTATTCAAGTAAACACCAACAATATAAATAATATGAATAACTTTTTACCAAAATTACAACCTTTACACAACTCTACAAAATCAAACAGTAATGGACATCATCATTTTAATCAACAGATTTTAAATAGAGTTGATATTGAAGATGATGATAATGAAGATATTGGTAATAACAACAACATTGATGAGAATAATAGTAGTGGTAGTGAAGATAATAACAACAAAATAAAAAATAGTGATATAATAAACAGATATAATAATATATTAAAAAGTAATAATAACAATAACAATAATAGTAATAATAATATGGGTGGTAGTGGCAGTGGTAGTAGTAATGGTAATAATAATGGTATTAGAATTAGTAGCAAAAGTAGTAGTTTAGAAAAACTAAGTAATATTATAGTAAACAATGGTAACAGTTCAAATGAAGATTGTAATGATAGCGATACAATTACAATTAGATGTATTGAAAGAGGATTACAAAAGTATTTTAAAGTAAAGAAATCAGTTCCATTAAAAGAATTAATGAAACAATATCAACACGAATGTGAAGTACAAGATGATGAAGAACCTGGTTTTTACAATGACAGTTTCCGTTTTCTATATTTAGGTTGTGGAATTAAAGAAAATTCAACTCCTGTTGATTTAAATATGAATGATGGTGATACTATTATGGTATTAGTAACTACAAATCATAATAATAGTTAATAATAATAATTACAATAATAACACATATTCATTAAATTAATATACACAATCATACATACAAAAATAATAAAAATAATTAAAATAACAAAAATAAAAAATCAAATAAAAAAAAAAAATTAACTTATTTAAAATTCATTCCTTGTTTGTAAATTACCAAATTAATATTAAAAAGATTGAAAATGATAAATTAAACCAAATATTGTACAATTGTAAAATTATTATAATAAGATTTTGATGTGTGGTTGATATAGTTGACAACTATCATAGGTTATAAATTTTTTTTTTATTGCAACACACACTTTAAGTTAAAAAAATTTTTTTTTTTTTTTTTTTTTTTTTTTTTTTATTTTTTGCTTTGAGATTGATAAACACACACACACACTCTCACACACACTTTAATTTTATTAAAAAATTACACACTGACACTATATTTATTTATTGTTTTATTATAGTCTAAAAATAACATTCATATTTTTGTGAGTGTGTGTTGATATATTACCCCAGAATCAAATTTTAAAATATAAAAAAAAAAAAAATAAAAAAATTTATGTTGGTTTTTAATCTCTCTCACTATCTTTATTTCTCTCATATGTTTTAATATTCTAAAAATAAACATAATATTATATTCAGTTAAATTAAAATAAAAAAAAAATAATAATAATAATTTTAAGTAAATAATTAAATAATTAAATAATAATAATATTATAAATAAATCATAATGATGTATATGGAATGTCAAATTCCAGATAATGTCGGAATTAATGAAATTGATAATTTATCAATTAATAATAATAATAATAATAATAATAACTCAATAATTTCAATGGATTCTGATATACCTGAAAATAATAATAACAACAATGTTGAAATGGAATTAATTGTAAATAATGAAAATTCAACAACAACAAACACATCAACTACAATTACAACTACAACATCACCTGTAAATAATAATAATGAAGATGGAACAATTTGTAGTGAAAATAGTGATACTATTTTTAATGAATTAGATCCAAATAAATATTTTAATGAAAATACACATAATGAGGAACAACAAAATACTACAAGTACAACAACTACTACTATAACATCAAATTCATTATGTGGAAATTTAGAAAGTAATGAAGCTGATATTCCAAATGGATGTGGTGATGATGATATTATTTTAGAGAATAGTACAAATGAAAATGGAATAAAAAATGAAAATTCAAATTTAATTGCAAGTTCATCAGATGAAGTTTATGTAAAAGGTGATGGTAAATATGTTTATCTATTAGATGGTAAAAAATTGGAAAATCTAAGAATAAAAGAACTCCAAGATGAACTAAAAAAAAGAAATGTAACACCAAAATCAAGATTTGTTAAATCTCAATTAATTGAAAAATTAATTCATTTGTTAAAACGAGAAAAACAAGGTAAAAGTAATTTTTCAATTGTATTAGCTTCTGATTGGGCTTTATCTATTAATTCATTTAGTAGTAATAACAATGGAAGTGGTGTTACTACAAGTGGTGAAAAGAATGAAGTTGGTTCTAGCTCAAGTACCATTACAACATTTCAAAATCAAATGTTATCACAAGATTCAATTATTACTAGTGTTTCCACTCTTGCACCAAGTCAAAATAATACATATAATGCATTAGTATCGGGAAAACCAAGCAAAGGTGACAAAAAAAAGAAAAAGAAAAGTAAAGATAAAAAACAAAAAACTGAAACCAGTTCAACAAACGTTAAAGGTGAACCAGTGACTAATACTGATCATAGTAATAAACATTCATTTGTTACACAAATACTAGTTCAGACTCCACAACAACAACAAACTCAAATAACTCCAAATCAACAAAATCAACAAAATACAATGAATTTCCATCATTCACATTCTTCATTTATTCAACAACCACAGCAACCACCTCTCTATCAAAATCAAATGTATCAAAATGTAGGTTATTTTAATAATGGTAACGTCCAAAATAATTTATTCCACAGTGATAGTTGTGTTCCATTATTAAATCAACAAAATAATTTACTATTACAACAACAACAACAACAACAACAACAAATTCAATTACAACAACAACCCATTCAACAGTACCAAGTACCATCACAAATCCAATATCAAAATCCAGATATCCCTTTTAACAACTATTTAAATGATTTTAGCCAAAATCCTCAAGCTCTGCAATCACAACATTTATTATCACAATCCCAACCACAATTACAAACACATCAAACCCACCAACAACAACAACAACATGCACAACTTCAACAACAACAACAATATTGTGGTAATATTAATAATGGAGTACAACAATCATTTTCAACATCACAACCTGAATATACAAATAACTCTTTTGACTTTTTTAACCAAAATGGAATTCAAGCTATTACATCACATCAAAGTACGCCACAACCTTATTTCCAATCACCAATTATTCAACCAACACAAATAGCACAATCTCAACCTTCACAACAAACTAATATACAACCTGTAGTACAAATTCCAAATCAACCACCCAATTCTCCAAATTCATCTCAGCCATTACAACAAGTTGTACCATCATTATCATTCCCAAGTAATGTTGCAATGTATCAACCACCACCATTGCCAATTGATGAAAAAGAATCTTATATTCAAACATTGAAATCTAAAATCACAGAATTAGAATCACAAATTGAATCATTAAAATCAAATCAAGCAATAACAACAAATTCCACAGATGACAATGAAAATGAATTAAATATTACAAGTGATACTAATATATCTAATGAATTTAAATTAACAAGTCCATTTGAAAATGAAATTGCTGATAAAATACAAATTGATTTCAAATCAAACTTGTTAAGAATTTCACAAAGATTATCAAACAAATCTAAAAAAGATTTTGTAAACTTTATGGTGTCCAAAATTATTCAACAACAACCATCAAACATACATGATTATTCTGTATTCAAATTAACCGCTCCACAATCAGTACAAGATTACATAGATGAAATATGTTCATTTTCTCCATCTATTTTTAAAGAATTATGTGATTCAATTAAAATTCAAATTGACCAGAAAAAAGATGATAAAACCAATATTGAAAATGAAAAAATTAATGACATCAATTCAATTGGTACTAAAGTTGAAGGTAATAACGCTGATATTGATATCAATTTAGAACCAACAACAACAACAAAAGATGAATTTTCAGTAACTTATGAATATCAAAAAAAATATCATTATGATGATGATATCACTTTAAATGACAATAATAACAATAATAATGAATTAAAAAGAATTAAATATTTTTAATATCATACATGTAAATAAATTAATTAAATTATTTTTTAAAAGTTGTAATGTTTTTTTTTTTTTTTGTAAATTCATTTGTTTTGTTTAAAAAAAGTTTTTCTAATTTCATTTTTTTATTTTTTCATAGTTTTGTAAATAAATAATTATAAATATGGAGCAAATAGAAATAAATGGCAGATCAATATACACATTAAAGTTGGTTGAAATTCAACAAGAGATTAAAAATAGAGGTGGTAAACCTAAGGGATCAAAAGAAGTTGTTTTAGCACAATTAATACAAATGTTGAAATCAAATACACCAACAGCAGTACCAACAACAACACCAATACCACCAACAACACCAATACCAATACCACCAAAAACAACAACTAATGCAACTACAGCAACACATGTAAATAATAATAATAATAATAATAATAACCAAACTCAACAACAAAATGAAATTCAAACAGCACAACAAGCAGCACAGCAACAAGCAGCACAACAACAAACAACACAACAACAAACAGCACAACAAGCAACACAACAAAATGAAATTCAAAGAGCACAACAATTGCAACAGAATCAACTTACTCACTTAGCATTAGCTCAGCAAATGGCACAACAACAAACAACTCAACAACCACCACCATTACCATCACCACAATCACAAGCAAAAAAACAAAAAGTTAAAACACCATCATTAGTCAGTGATATTAATAAGAAATCACCAACAGTAAAGAAAACAACAGTAAAGAAAACAGTAGTAAAGAAATCTAAAACAACACAATTATCAACTAGTATTAAAAGTGATTTAGAAACATGTAATAGTTTATTCAACAAATTGAAAGAATTTGATTTTTCGCCAATTTTAAAAAGAATTACATTTAGTAATGCATTATATCAACAAAATCAACCACAATTACCAATTGAACAATCAAATCCATTAAGGATAGAATTGGAATCTTTAAAATATATAATTTTGAAATTAATGGAAAATGATTATTCATCAAATGTACAATCTAAATTATCACCACCACCAATGATTAGAAGATTTATAGATGATATGTCATCGGATACATTTACATGGGAATCATTTAATCAATTGATAAAAAATCATTTACAATTAACTCCAACATTTAAAATTTATAATCAACAAGATAGATTATATGATGAATTAGAAGTAAAAAGAAAAAGATATCTCAAAACATTGGAATCATATAGAAAATATTTTGGTGTTGATGGTATTGAAGAAATTTGGCCAAAAGATTATTATTTACAACACGAACCAATAAACTATGGTGTTAGTGGAAATAACAATAGTACAACTAATGAACCCGAAATACCTATGCCAGAAGAACCAATTACAATTAAATTCAAAACATGTTGTAGTACTGCAGGTGATGAATTGGTACATGAAATTAAAACAAATACTAAACTTGGTCAAACAATGAAGAATGTAATTTCAGAATTGGGATTAAGTAGTGGTAGTTTTAGAGATAACTTTTCATTTAAATTTGGAAAAACAACTGTTTACAATACATCAACTCCATTTGGTCTTTCAATGAAAAATAATGATGTTATCGTTGTATATTTAAAAAATATTTATCAAGATGATAAAAAGATTGGGCAAATAACAGTTACATTATGGGATAACGATACCAAAAAGAGAACTTATTTCTCAATAGGTCGTCATAGTCCATTGAAAAAGTTAACAAATAGCTTTTTAACAAAAAAAGGTGTACATCCTGAATCTATCAAATTCTCATTTAAAGGTCAACCTATATTATCATCAAACACTTGTTGTGATTTAAAAATATTAGATGGTGATATTATTGATGCGTCCACCGACATTACCTATTGACGAAAAAGAATCTAAAATCACTGAATTAGAATCAACCAATATTGGTACCATCAAACAATTGTCGTGATTTAAAAATAACAGATATGGAAACAATTGAAGCATCACTTGTAAATTAAATAAAATAAATATTCTTTTTTTTTTTCTTTCTTTCTATATATACAAAAAAAAGGTGTTTTTATTATTATATTATTTTTAATATTACTAATTGTACAATTTATATAATTTAATTTAATCAAATATATATGCACTACCACCATGATTTGAATTATCTAATCCAGCTAATTCGGTGTCAACGTCAACTCTTAATTTTCCAAAATGATCCATCGTGAAAAAGAAAATACCTGATAGAAAACCTGCCCACAGGATTGCCAGTACCATTCCAACTAGTTGAACCCATAATACAGATATTCCACCACCATAAAATATACCACCTGGTAAAATTATATCGGGATTTCTAACTCTACCATGTGTCGCAAAGAAAGCAACACTAATTAAACTCCAACAACCACCAAATAAATGAATTGCTGTTGCATCAACTGGATCGTCCAAACGAATCCAATTTAATAAAGCCCATGATGAACACCAATAAACAATACCACCTACAAATCCAATGATAATTGCAGCCCATGGTTCAATGAATGCACATGATGACGTCGATGATACTAATCCAGCAATCAATCCATTAATTCCTTTTACAAGATCATAATGACCATTACATAATTTACCAATTCCCAACACTGTTATTAATCCAGTTGCACCTGAAAGTGTTACTACAACGCTAACTCTAGATGCAGGTAATACTCTACTTCTTGTCATACCCAACGATGCACCTGCTGTATATCCATACCAAGAATACCAAAGAATCATTGCACCTAAACTCATCAGTACAACTGAATGACCAGGCAAATTCTTTGGTTTACCATTTTCCTGGTTAAACCGCCCTATTCTAGGACCCAATAAAAAACTACCACATGCGCCTGTAATCCCTGCTACAATATGTATTACAGCACCACCTGCAAAATCAACTATACCCAAATCAAACAACCATCCATTTTGACTCCAAATCCAATGCGCTACAAATGGATATATAAATATAGTCTGTACCAATGTAAACAATATATAACAATGTAATTGTAAACGTTCTGCCATTGCACCTGTAGCTATTGTTGTTGCTGTTGCTGCATATGCCCATTGTATCATCCAATACGCATAGTGTGTATAATCCATTAGAAAAAAATTACCAAATCCAACAAATGAATTTGGGTCACTTCTTCCAAATGCAAATGAATGTCCAACACAATAATATGATATTGCACAAATTGCTGTATTTATTAAATTTTTTAATAATATACTTTTTGTATTCTTTGCTCTAACCATACCTGCTTCTAACATACCAAATCCTGCTTGCATAACTATATTTAAATATTTCATTAATAACTATTGTAATACCGATTTATATATCTATTGTGAGTATTGATGTTTATTTATAAGATGATATTTACAAAAAACCAAATTTGCTGCATCTAATACCCAAGATGTATCCATATAAAATTCTAATGAATACTCTGAAGATGATGATTTGTCACTTGAAGATGAGGACATTGAAAATTGTTCCATCTTTTATATATGTATATATTATTGTTTTGTGTTTGTGTTTGTTTATTTGTTGTACTATTATACAAGAGTTTTTGTTATTTTTTAAAGATTTTAGTTTGTTGGTGTAGTTGCGTTGGTGTTATTTTTAAAAAAAACCACACATGAAAATTTTATAAAATATTTAAATATTTAATAATTAAAAATAAAAAAACAGAGTGTGTAGATTATTATTATAGTATATAGTTATTATATCACATATATATAAAAATTATCTGTTTTTGCTTTTAAAAAATAGAAATCGTGCGAGAATTTTTTTTTCAATATTTAGATTTTTTTATTTTTTTTTTAAATTAAAAATGAATTTTTTTGAATTTTAATTGTTTTTTACAAAAAATTTAAAAAATGAAAAATAGAAATAGAAATCAAATAATTTCAACACAACAACATAACAATGAAAAAGATGATAATAAGAAAAAGAATATAAATAATAACAATAATGAAATTAAAATTAAAAATCAAATAATTGAATTATATACAGATGTATTATTATTTTTAATAATGTTTATACACTGTGTATTTTGTCCATTTACAAAAGTTGAAGAAAGTTTTAATTTACAAGCAATGCATGATATTGTAAATATAGGTGTTATGGATAGTGACGGATATGGTGTATCAACTGAATATGATCATTTAGAATTCCCAGGTGTTATACCAAGAACTTTTATTGGGTCATTAATAGTATCATTGTTATCAATTGTACCAATATCTATATCGAATATGTTATCATCTAGTAGTGGTATTATTACAAGTAAATTAGTACAATTATACTTTTGTAGACTTACATTAGGTACAATTGGTTGTATTAGTTTAATGATGTTTAAAAGAACTATATCAAAAGTATATGGTATATCAGTTTCTATATGGTTTACATTGATTACAATCTCACAATTTCATTTAATGTTTTATATATCAAGACCATTACCAAACATATTTGCATTGATATTAGTATTATTTGCATACAGGTCATGGTTAATGAAAGATACAAGTATTATGGTTGGTATATTAACAGTTGCAATATTTGTATTTAGAAGTGAAATATTAGTATTATCAGCACCTATAATATTATGTTGTTTAATGGTTCAAAAGAATTTATCATTTTTCAAATTCATTATATTGGGTTTCTTAATTGCATGTATAGCAGCATCCGTTAGTGTATTTATAGATAGTTTCTTTTGGAGAAGAATGTTATATCCAGAAGCTGAAGTATTCATATTCAATACAATTGAAAACAAGTCATCAGAATGGGGTACATTACCATACCATTGGTATTTTTCAACTGCTTTACCGAAAACAATGGCATTTACATTATTGTTTTTCATAGTTGGTTTAATGAATTCCAAAAAGAAAGAATTATCATACATAATACCCATATTGATGTTTGTAGCATTATATTCGATATTACCACATAAGGAAATTAGATTCATTTTCTATAGTATACCAATTATCAATTTAATATCTGCAATAGGTGGTAAAACAATTTGGAATTGGTCAACAACAACAACCAACTCATTCAAGAAATACTTTATTCAATTGATTGCAATTTCAATTATAATGGGTAATTTATTATTATCATTTGGGTTCCTTTATGTATCAAGTTTGAATTATCCAGGTGGTCACGCTATGAATTCACTTCATAGTCATTTGAATTTAACTGATCAAATGGGTATTATTGAATCACCTTTACCAATGTTGTTAACACATGATAATTGTAAAGTACATATCGATAATTTAGCTGCCATTAGTGGAGTTTCAAGATTCAGTGAATTCAATAAACATTGTACCTATTCAAAAAAAGAAAGAGATGTAAACTTTAATGATTACACTTATTTAATTGCTCCAAATACTTCAACTACAAATATCGGTTTCAAAACAATTGAATCTATTGATTCATTTACCCGTATTCAATTTAAATCAAAATTCCCATTCATTGATATAATTTCAACCTCAACTCTATTCATAATGGAAAAGAAAATGAAATAAATTAAATAAAATAGATTTTATATAACTATATAGTTTTTTTTTAAAAGAAAATATCTTTATATATATTAAATAGAAATATTTCAAATTATAATTAATTGTGATTATGATAATAATAAAAATTAATAATATTTAGAATAAGATTTCAAAGATTCTATGTGTTTTTTTTTAAAATTAATAACAAAAAATATCTTATTAAAAACCGAAAAAATAAATTTTTATTATAAAATATTTTGGTGTGGTGTGCTATATTAAAAATTTAATATTTTAAATGAAAATGAACTCAATTGATAACAGTTTTAATAAATAAATTGAAATTACTATTTTAGGTTTTTTATTTAATTGATATTTTAATATAAAATATTAAATATTGATAATATAAATATTCCCTAAATCTAAATATTTCCTAAAATGTTGTGATTTTAATTTTGTATTATCAAATATTTTGAGTGTTATATTTAATTTACTAAATAAATCAATTTTATTACAAATACATAAACACCAAACCACTATAGCCGAATTTCCTTTTTGGTTAAATGGGTATTTCATCCACATAATATATTATTTTTTTTTTTTTTTTTTTCAAATTTTGCAAAATATTTTTTTTTATTTTTTTTTAAATTTTGTAAACAAAAAAATATAAATTATAATATTATATTTTTATATATTGTTTTTTTTCTTTGTACATCACATACACACATACATAGATATTAGTGAACACTTATAAACACAATTTTTACATATCATTTATTATATACACACATACATATTTTATAAATAAATAATAATAACGCGATCATAAATATCGGAATATATTTCAAATATCAATAATAGTATTAGATTAGAAAATGGATAACAATTATGAAGAAAAATTCTTAATTAAAGGTACTCCTATTAATTTATTAAAAGTAAAGCAAATTGAAAAAGAGATTAGAAGACGTGGTGGTAAAATACCTACAAACTCTGTAAAGGAATCCGTTGTAATTCAATTAAGAGAAATGTTAAAAGAAGAACTTAGAATTCAACAATTACAACAACATCAACAACAAAATAATCAATATTACCATCAACAACAACAGCAACCAAATGTAAATAAGAATGGTAAAAGAACTCTTGAAAAAGATATGATCGTATCTCCAAATAAAAGATCATCAAGTGGTGATCCAAAGGCATTATTATTAGAAAAGAAAATACTTAATGGGTAAATATATTATCCTTTAATATTAATATTTCTTATTTTAATGAAGAAATAATAATGCTAATAGCTAATATTAATTACAGATTCAATTTCTATCCAATTGTTGAAAGATTAAAATTTGATGAATTAGGATTTAGAGTATGTACCAGATTAGAAAGTTGAATAATTGTTGTTTGCAAATACTTTAAAACATTATATTAACACCTTATTTTTGCCAAATACAGCTTGTTAAAGAATACACAAGATTTATAGTAGTTAAAGTATTGACAGATGATATAGATTCTGTTAAAACAATACCACCACCTTTAATTGGTCGTATTTGGATTTCACATATTTTAGATACAAATAGATATGAAGAATTGTGTAAACTTATAGATTTAAAAATTCATCATAATCCAGATGGTATTGAAGAGGTTACTCAAGAAGAAAAGAGAAAAAGATATGAAAAAACAATGGAGTTGTATGAAAAATTCTTTACAAGAAATACAATGGATGTTGATATTTGGGAAGATAAATATTTATTAGGTAATGAAGATGATGAAGATTTTGATGATGAAGATGAAGATGATGACTACGAAGAAGATGATGAAGAATTAGAAAATAAAATACCACAACAACCATTACAACCATTACAACCATTACAACAATTACAACCATTACAACCAACACAACAATTACAACCAACACAACCATTACAACCAAAACAACAACCACCAGTCCAACCTAAAATTGATGTTACTCCAAATACTACATCAACAACAGCATCATCAGGTTCAAATGCATCATCAACAGCTGTTGATAATAGTAGTATTGGTAATACTGCAAACGCAACACCAAGTAAGCCATCAAATGTATCATCATCATCTTCAGTTCCAACAACTCCACTCAATACATCAGTTACTTTACCAAATACACCTTCAACTCCAACAGCACCAACTACAACAACACCAAAATCATCTTCAAAATCTGGTGAAGCTAAAATATCAATTGGTTTTGTTTATGTTAAAAATCAAAAGAAAGAAATCACCACCTTTCATGGTGTTGGATTAAGTAAAACACTTTTTAAAGTTATTAAAGCTTACGCCAAATTAAAGCTCATAAATATTCCAACTACCAAATTTTTATATAATGGAAAACCAATTATGAATGAAACACCATCGGAATTAGAAATGAAAGATGGTGAAAATATAATCGTAGTTACTGCTTAAAAAACAAAAAAACAAAAGAAAAAAAAAAACAAACAGATAATCAACCAAATACACTCACTTACACAATCACAAACACTCACCCAAATATGTACAAACTCTTATAAATAAATCAAATAATAACAAATAACAATAATAGTAATAATGTTAAACTATAATAATTCCTTTTTTTTTATTTTATTTTTCTTCTTCTTTTTTAAAACTATTTAATAAATCATCAAATGTATTGAATCCAATATTTATTAAAAGTGATTGATTTAATTTCCTATAATTTGAAGGGTTTTTGGTATTGTATAAATGTTTATAATTTTGAATACGATCAACCATTTTAAATCTTAGGAAATACATTAAATCTTGTTTAATACATTTATGGTAATACTTTGAACGTTCATTATCATATAGTTGATTAGAGATGTATTTTGTTGTTAATTGGTTAATCAACATTGATAATATTTCATATTCGCTCTTGGAGTAAATGGTAACAAATTCGAAACCATTTTTAAAATTGATATAATTTAATTTGGATTCTGCCATTGGTTCGCTAAGCAATTTAAAATTTTCGTTAAATGAATATAATAAAGATTTACATTTAATATATGATATTAATTTACTTGATTTTAATTTCATGTAATAAAATATATGGAATAATGTATTGAAGTCAATATCTTTGTAAAATGATGATTGTTGAATTTGATTATAAATTTCATAAACTTGATCAATGTCATTACAATCATTACAAATTAATAAAATTTTAAATAAAATTTGAACCAATTTGAAATATTCACCACAATTAAATTGATTACTTTTTGATAAATACATTTGAATTAGTTCATTAACTATTTTGAAATTAAATTGTTCCATATTATTTGATTTTAATGTTACTCTATTTAAATCTTTTACATAATTTATTAATTTCAAATTAAATTGAATACCATTATATTTTGATTCAATTATATATTTAATTATTTCAATTCTTGAATCTATTATCTCTATTGGTAAATAATTTGAAAATGTATAATATCCAATTAAACTAAATGTGAAATTTATATTGAAATTGAAATTAATAATAATCGATTCTTCTTCGTTGGAATTCATATTTAACCAAGGTTTAAATTGATAAAGAAATGAACATATAACATTTTTCCAACAAGTATCTGAAAAACTTTTAAAATTTGAATTATTTAAATAATTAAATAATTTGTAAATTGGGCTATCCATACCAATACCTTGATCAACTATTGATGAATCAAATTTAACGTATGATGACGGTTCACAACTATATGAATTAAATTTAAAATTTAATGAGTCAATTTTTTCCAATGTGTCAATATCACATGTAAAAATTGATTTTTGAAATGCTTGAAGGAATATTTGAGAAGTTGGATGAAATAGTAATGATGATTCTGGTTGATCTGATTTAAACTTTTTCATAAAGTAAATACAATGATCAAAATCTTGAATATTTAAAGGACCATCATATTTATCCATTTGAAATAATTTAATGTTTTCAAATATTAAATCAATTTTTTCGGTACTATCAATTTGAAGCAATGGTAAACTTTTTCTAAAACATCCAGTTTCAATTAATTTATTTGATAAATCAATTTCTGTTTTATATGTATAAATATACCATTTAAAAGTTGAGTAATTTTTAAATCTAGATAAATTTGGAACTTTAAGGAATGAACGTCTAATATTTTCAATTGATTTAAATTGATTTAAATATTCTACTTCTTGTGTTGATATGATATATTCAATTACTGATATTGAATTTTCAAATGAGAATCCAATCTTTGATTGTGAAAAGAATAGAGTGAAAAATGGTATAATCAAATCTGGTTTGAAATTGATTTTAACCAATTGACCTTGAAATACACTTTCGTTTGTATCAATTAAAAATTGTAATCCTTTTATACATAAATTCCTTAATGAATGTTCTAAAACCAATGTATAATGTTTAATTTGTGGTATAATTTCATTATACTTTTTTAAATAGTATTGATATAATGATAAATCAATTTGTTTACCAACAATTAATAATAATTTAATTAATTGTTTTTCTTTTTCAATTGTATTCATTTCTTGATTACATTGGATTTCACGTATACCATTTTCAGCATGTTCTTCATCCCTTCTTTGATGAATTAATATGTATGCTTTGAAATTTAATTTTATACAATAAATAATACGTTGTAAATGAAATGAATCATTATCTTTACCACCATTATTGTAATTGATAATATTTTGAACCAATTGTTTAAATACTCTAATTTGTTCAGCTGGTCTTGGTAAATGATAAAACCTATATTTTAAAATACAATTTTCATCCATTAGTTCTGATAATAATGCTCCAGTTTCACCACCTATATTATTTTCAATTGATTCTGCTATAGTTTCGATTTTAATTATGCTGTTTACAGAGGATGGTGATTCTTTTTTTTCATATTCAATTAACCATTTTAATGATTTTGGTTTTTGAAATATTGCTGAAAAATGAATTAAATCCAATTTTCTTTTTTCACCATATAGTTTTTTGGTTGTTTGTTGTTGTTGTTCATTTAATCTTTTTAATTCTTCAATTTTAATAATACCATATAAAATTGGTAAAAGATTATATTCTGATAATATTTTATCACTACATTTTCTAAATAAGAATTGGATTGATGAATAATTGAATAAATCGGTAATTGTTTCTTTTGAATATTGCAATTTATCTTTTAAAAGTGTCCATAAACCACGATCAATTAAAAATTTTAATGTTGTTATATTTTTAAATTGGATTTTGTAACCCCTTTTATAACTTTCAATATCACTACATTTAAATGATGATAAATGTAATGATTCAAATATTCTATAAAACAAATATTTATTATGTATTACTCTCCAAAATAATATTTCATTGTTGGTATCATTATTGTTTTTATTATTAATATTATTGTTTAAAATGTTATCTGTTGTATTCATTGCTTTTGATCACATAAAAGATATTTTATTTGAATTTTTCTTCTTTTTTTCTTTTTTTTTAAAAAACCTGGTCGTAAAAAATTTTGATAAACTTTTTCATTTTTTTTAAAATTTATTTTATTTTTGTAAAATCATTTTATCTTTTTCAAATGATTATTATTTGTATTACATATTATCAGTTCATGTTTATATATGTATGGTAAATAACAAATGATTGATTTATTGAACAAAGGTGTCAGTCAAAAGTAAAAAAAAAAATAGAAAATATTGATAAATATCAACCATTGCTTTTTTTTTAATTAGATTTTTTCGTGCGAGGAGTGTCAATCTATTTGATTAAAATTAATTTTTATTTCTTTTTTCAAAAGTGCTATAAAATGGACAAAATGTTCATACTATTTTTCATTTCAAATCACTCAAGCAACACTCTAAACACAAATAATAATAATTACAAATAATAACCTACACACATATAAAATAATAATATGAACGCTTTACCAAATAATTTATTAAGATCTCCAATATTTGCTTCCTCATTAAACTCTGTTAATGCTAGTGCCAACACCGCTTTCAATTATTCTATGCTCTCCATATATTGGTGGCTATGCAATCACATCTGGTACTGATGCTAATGATGATACACTTGCAAGTGCTACCGCTATAATAGATGAATGCCAATCGATTTCAGATGACTTTGATGATATTGTCGCTGATACTTTCTCTGCTATATCATCCTCTGATGATGACTCTGTGCACTATGATGAAGATGACGAAGAATGTATTGCAACACATCCATATGTTAAAAGTTTAAGAAATTACCAAACTCAAGTTTTTCGTCCTGTTGCTACCAATGGTATTATTAGTAATATGTCTGCACATAACAATAACCACCACCACGTTTCATAATGGTAAAAACACAAATAGTTCATATGCATCTCTTTCTTCCACCTCTTCATCATCCTCATCCTCTTCGCCAACAAACATTAAATCGGAACCATTCAAAAATATAATATCAGTTATTGAAAAACAAGTAAACTATTACAAGAATCAAAATGATTTAATGTATAATATAAACCGTGCTTACTTTCAATACTTTTGTAATAATATTGCAAACGCTTTAGAAAATCAAAAAAAGATTAAACAATTAGAATCATTACTCAATGATTTTAAAGGTGTTGGTTGTCAATTGAAAAATATAACAGATCAATTTAATTATTTAAATAATAAAATGTAAAATAATAATTATATAAAATACAAACTTTGTAACCTATAAAATAAAAAAATAATACATAACTTAAAAATACACATAATTTAAAGGTCATTTTAAAAGGCAAGACACACTAATGAAATATTGCCTTCTGTAATACATAGCACCGCTCCCAGTCGTTGGCACCACTTAGATCTGGAATTAGTTGGATACTGTCCAATCGATCGACGGCTCTATGTTTTTTGAATGAGATAAAGGGAATTAATAAGGATTAAAATTTGTAATTTTTTTTCAAATTTTGAAAATTTAATTTTCAATAATTGGAAAATAAAAAGAAATTTATGATAAAGGAATCAAAGATTATTTTAAAGTTTATGTACAAATTTTTATCCTTAATAATTCTCTTTATCTCATTCAAAAAACATAGAGCTGTTGTAAAAAACTTTTTTTATTGTTTTTTTAATTTTTTAAAAATATCTTTTTTAATTTTTTTGTTAAATTGGCTATATATTTATTACTATGGAAACGAATAATGGAGATGAAGAAAATGTAAATATAATATTATGTACAAATTATAAATATAACAATGTACATTATATTAATTCCATTATAATAAAAAATAGAATGAAAAATTATTTTGGAAAGTGTTTCACAATAAATACATTGTCAGACAAATAATGAACCAAATGGAATACCAGGTTATTGAATATGATAATATGAATAGTTATTATTCTGGTAATAGAATTCAATTTAAGCATTTGGTATCATTAAAATGGTTTCTAGATAATAAACAATTTGAATTACTAAAATATAAATTAAAAATCAAATTTAATCATCAACAACAACAACAACAACAACAACAATCACAATTAATTAATGGTGGTATTGCTAATGGTGATAATGATAAAATGGAAATGATTGAAGATTGTAATATAACTATAGATTATATTTCAGTTTCATCATTTTTTAAATTTTGTCATGACAGAGAATTAATTAAATTATTATATCAAGTTTACAAACAAGAAATATCAGAATTACATATGCATTATGATGTATTGGTTATGTATGGTGTTGAAACTCAAAATATGGATACATTAAAAACACTGTTGATTGATTTATCATTGAAATGTGATTTATATTCATTAAATTTAGCAATTCGTAAACATAGAACTCATATCATACCAATATTAATGGACCATTGTACAGAAGGTGCATTGGATCAATTTAAAGATTTTGGTTTAAATTGGGCAAATGAAAATAAACATACAGATGGTGATAATATGGTGTTATATATATTGGATAATTATTATCATCTTTTAGAACAATCTGAAATATTTTTAACAAATCCACTTGCAAATAAAATTAAAGTTGATGATTTATTACAATTGAAATCACAAGAATTACAATTATCATTATTAAAGAATAATAAAGTTTACAAAGAAAAGAAATTTGATAGGTTATATTACATTGGTAAACAAGATTTCAACATTCAAGAATTGAAATTATATATATTTGTTGCATTTTGGTTATTTAATTCAAATGATGATCATAATGAAATTCAAGATAAAGAAATAATTAAAGAAATTGAAGAAATTAAAGAAAATGAAACAATTCAAGAAAGAGAGAATAGATTATTTCGATTGTTAATTGTTAAATTTAATAATCAATTGGAAGATACATTTTATAAAAGATATTTAATTAAATATGGTCAAATAATAAATGATAAATCAATTTATATGAATGGTAATACAAGAAATATAAATATAATTTATGAATATACATTTAAATCATTTAATATCAATACTTTAAATTGGTTAATTTCATATTGTATTGATAATCATGATATGGTACCAATTGATGCTATGAAACAAAGAATTCAATTTAATTCTGAACAAACTGAATTGATATTACCATTTTTACAAAAATACTTTTCTCAAGATGTAGATGTTGTTAAATATCAAGAATGGGGTTCATTAATTAGGAATATTTTAGAAAATAATGAAATTCAATTATTAGAATCAATTTTATCAAGTGATGTTAAACAACAAGTTGAATCAATTTTACTATCATTAAAAATTAGTAATTTACCTGGTAATACAAGTTATAATTTATCAATAAATTCATTTTCAACTTATAAATGGTTCATTGAATCAATCGTATTAAAAAATATTAAAGATTCAAGTTTATTCAAACATTATAATGAAATTATATTTGAAATTGACAATGATGAAAAAATACAATTTTTAGAATCAAATAAACATTTTTATCAATTAGGTTTTGGTATGAAACAAAATAAAGAATTTAATAAATTATTATTGGTTGAACAATCTAAAAGATTTAGTCATATTTATGGTACATCAATTTTAAATTGTAATTTTGATTCAATTAAATTTATCAATAATTTAAAATTAGATTTTGATTTATTCCAATTCAATAATTCATTACATAAATATGATGGTAGAAAATTTATTCATTCAATTGATATGATAACTCAATTATTTCAAATTGAAAATCAAATAAATTTCAAAGGTTGGTCATCAAATTATTTTAAATGTGTTTTTAGTATATTGGTAAATTCATTTTCACATGATGAAATTTATCAATCATTTAGTAAATTTTCATTTGATTTCAATTTATTTCAATCATTTTTAATGGGGTTTTTATTTGACCAAATTCAACTTTTCAACATTCCATTAATTAAATTGGTTATTGAAAATTGTAATTTCAATGTCAAACAATTTATTAATTACTATTCAATAAAAGTAATTCCACAATTTGTAGTTGATAAACGTACATGGAAATTAGAAAATATAAATATTAATTCAGTTATATCAACAATTGAATATTTATTTAATAAATTACAATCAGATGTAATTCTAAAATTATCAAATTTATTTAATTTACTATACAATAGAATGTTAGTAATTAAAGGTTGTACAATTGACAATGTTTTAAAAATGAATAATTTATATAATAATAATGGAATCAATATCACATCATCAACATTTAGAATATTTTATTGGTTAAATATTAAATCAACGAGATTTACTAAATTTGTATTATCAAAATCGTCAATTGATAAACATTTATATTTCACATTTTATATTAATCAATTAATATTTGATAATATCAATATAAATGCAAATGTATCATATTATCCACTACCAACAACTATTACATCACATATTTCAAATATAGTTCAACATGATTATAAAAAATCATTTAAAATAATTGATTCATTTTACAATGTTTTCACATTTGATTTTATAGCAATTAGTGAATTTAAAGAATTATTCAATTTGTTAAGACTTCAATTTTCAACACAATTTTCAAAAACTGTAACAACATTAAATAAAAATGATAAATAAAAAATAATTGAAGAAGATTTATTATTTTTATTAATAGTAAATGAATTGGATTTACTATTTTCAACTTTAAATCAACATCCAGATAAACAATTATTTTCAAAGAAATTTAAAGAAAAGTTAATTAAATGTCATAACGTTCAAACAATAAATCAATTAAAAATGAAATATAATGTAAATTAAAAAATAATATAATAATAATAATAAACATCATTTTATTAAATCCACTTCATAAACCCCACCCCAGCCAATTTCATATTTTTATTTTTTTGTAATTTTACCACAATATATATCATGTATTGATTCTACAATGCATTTATATCAATCTAAATATAAATGAAATTTAAAAACAGATTGTATTTAAATACAATTCATCATTATTGAACAAGATATATTTTTATTTGCTAATTGAATTAGATATGAGTAAGAGTTATTACTTCAAATCTAGATACACACACACACACACACATACATACACACATACATAATTTTTAAAATTTAAATTTTAACACCTCTATATTCAATATTAAATATATATAGTGTCTCAACACATTACAAATAACAATTTAAATTTAAAAACAAACACTAAAATTTTTAAAATTTTACCGCCACACACTTTCTATTTAAAAAAATATATGTCATAACACCTATTATAACTTACATTTTTCACACACATTATCTTTTACAATGTATACATTTAGATTTTAAATTTTGTCATATAACAAAATCAAAAAGATTATTAATAACATAATTTGTAATAAATAACATTGGTCTGTTTGAAAATCAATATAAAAAACCAATTTAAATCTATCATTCTAAAAAATAACAAATATAATACAAAACATAATATAAAATGAAATTTATGACAATTTTATTAATAATAGTTTTATTATTAAATTATATTAATGAAAATAATGGACAATCATTAAAAGTATCAGATGTTAGATTTGTACAAACTCATGTTATACCACCTGGAGGTAAACAATGGACAATTAAAAATAAAACAATAACATTACAAGTAATTGGTAATAGAGAAGCATTACTAATGGTTAAAATTGAAAGAGATTTACTTGATTTAATTACAATTTATTCAGTATCAGTTTGGTCACGTAATAATACATTGTTAGGTACACTTGCATTAAATGATCCATCTAAATTACCACCAACTGAATCAAATGATGAAAAATATTCAACTGAACATTTTAGTGTTAAAATAGATAAAAATTGGGTTTGGCCAGGTATGAAATTTCAAATTTCAAGTTTATTTAAAAAATCACAATTCATTACTCCAAATATTGGTGAAAATATTAATTTGAAATTATGGACTTTACCAATATATTTATTTGGTGCAAATGATGCAAATACATTTCCATTTTCAATTACTAAAGGTATTAATGATAGTATTGCTTCTGATTTCGCTCAAAGATTTGCATGTTCAACATTTCAATCAAGAAATCATCCTTTATCAAGAATTGATTGGCCATACTTGATTATGCCACAAAGAAATGGTAATGCGGCTTATAAGATTGTAAATTCAAATCAAATGAAAGATCAATATGCTGTTATGAATAATATATTAGCATTATTAAATGTAATTAGAAATATATTTGGTGAATCAAGTTCTTCAATCACTACATATGTATCAATTTTACAATTAAATAATCAAAGTAAATTTGCAGATGCTGGAGGTGGTCTTGCAACTGTTAATAATAATAGGTCAAGTGGTGATCATCTTTATCGTGGTGCATTTATTCATGAAGTTGGTCATGCATTAGGTAATAGACATTCTGGTGAAGCATATAACGTGGGTGAAAATCCATATGTAAATGGTAGTTTAAAAGGATCAGAATGGGGATTTGATTTTAATCATAATGAATTCCTTAGTAATTTAATTCCTTCAACATGTACTGAATTAAAAGGGTGTCAAGCAACTTCAGTACTTGATAGTAAAGGTCTTTGTTTTAAACAAAGTTTAATGCAAAGTGGTAGTAATCATTATTCAAAAGGATATATTTATGGTATGTTTCAAGATTTTGAAATGGCAAACATGCAAAATAATTTTGTAAATAAAGTAAATTATGATGAATCAACTGGTAAATATTATAAATGGAATGAAACATCAAGAGAACATTATGATTTTACACCAATTACAACTGATAAAGGTTTAAATGGATTAGATAGTGGTACACCAATTGAAAGAAATGTAAAAACATATACTATCATTTTCACTCACAGTTGGGTTGGTCCATCTGAATTAACTCAAATTTATCCATTACTATATTCTTCAAATGGAAATATAATGCGTCAATTTGATCCAAGTAATAAATCACAAGTTGTTGATATTATTCCAAATACAGGTACATATCCAAGGTATTGTCATAACAGTGGTTGTGATTTAACAATTAGAGTTACATATGAAGATAATTCAGTATATCATGTATTAATTAATCAAGGTTCAAGAAAATCAATGAATCCAAATCTTCCTGTATTTAAAAGTGGTTTGAATAATCCATTAAGTAGTGATAGTTTTATTTTAGGTGGGGTTAATGTTAGTGCAAAAATGAAAATAATTAAAGTTGACCTACTTGATACTCCAATGGGTTGGGAATTTAAATCAAATTCAACTATATTAGCTACGAGATATCTTTAAATAATTAAATAAAATAAAATTATTTATTTATATATGCCAATATATAATATGTGTAAAAAAGATTTAACATATTCTTGAATTTCTCCCAATGATGATAAACACAATTGAAATGATGGTTTTGATAAAACTAGTTCTTTAATTCATTTATGTTAGACAATGTAAATTTATTTGATAATTATCAAAAGAAATAATAAATTTTTTGTTATCTTAACATTATCTAAATTTAATTTAACGAATTCCAATGGTTCTCTTCTCTACCAATTTTATGAGCATTATTATTTAGATGTAATTCTTACGCTTGAACATTATTAATCACTGAATTATCTTGTTGTTCGCAAACTCATCCACCTGGGCAATAGGACTAAATCACCAACTCTTTTTTTTATTATTTTTTGCATTTTTGATTTAAATCATATTTGGATGTAGTATATTCTTTATTTTTTTTTATTACCTAACGTAATAGAGTTTGGTGGAATCAACAAAAGAAGTTTTTGTATCTTGGGGAAATTGGTGCATTAATGTCTGGTATGATGTCTGGTGAAGATAATATACTCAAATGTAAAGCTCAAGAACACAATCAATTTGGGAATTTATATCTGTGATCAAATTCAACATGTTTACAAAAACAACATTTATCATACTCTTCTGTAATTTGCGACAGACATAAACATTGATGTTTGAAAAATTTATTTTTTATTTTTTTTTTCTGGGAAAAAATTAATTTATATTTTCATTTATTGTGACAATAAATTTAGGCAAGTGATAATAATTAGGTTCTTATTACTATTACTGCAATACAATAGGATATTAATAACAAACCGAAATCACTTATACAGATCAATTTTTATTACAATTAAGACAAATATTAAAAAAACAGATATCAAAGAATAAATCATCCACTACCACAAAAATCAAAAAAGAATACATCAACTTCAATTTCATCATCTGAATCATCGATATCCATTAAATCAACTCAATTATAACAATATTACAACCTTCTGTAATCAACACTACCACTGCAACAAATATAAACCCAAAAAGTAACAGTATAGACAGTAATAACAATGATAACTCTGAAATATCAATGTATTTATCAAATTTAAATAAGAATGATAAAAGAACTCTTGAAAAAGATATGATCGTATCTCCAAATAAAAGATCATCAAGCGGTGATCCAAAGGTATTATTATTAGAAAAGAAAATACTTAATGGGTAAATATATATTATTCTTTAATATTAATGTATTGAAGAAATAATACTAATAGTTAATATATGAATTACAGATTCAATTTCTATCTAATTGTTGATTAAAATTTGATGAATTATGACTTAGAGTATGTATCAGATAGTTTAATAATTATTGTTTGTAAATACTTTAACTACTATAAATCTTGTGTATTCTTTACAAGCTGCACACATCGACGAGTTGATATAATGTTTTAAAGTATTGACAGATGATATAGATTCTGTAAAAACAGTACCACCACCTTCAAGAAGAAAAAAGAAAAGATATGAAAAAAACAATGGAATTGTATGAGAAATTCTTTACAAGAAATACAATGGATGTTGATATTTGGGAAGATAAATATTTATAAGGTAATGAAGATGATGAAGATTAGAAAATAAAATGCAACAACCAAAACAACAACAACAACAACCAATTCAACCTAAAATTGATGTTATTGTAAATATTACACCACCTGTTACATCAACAACTACATCATCAGGTTCAAATGCATCATCAACAGCTGTTGATAATAGTAATACTGGCAAACTCAACACCAACATTACTACTCAACGATTACTACATATCAAACCAAAAAATAATAATAATAAATAGTAATAACAATGAACTAACTCAGAATCCAAAAAGAATACCAATGCGATCAAAAGGATATTCAAAAATAAAATATAAAATTAAATTAAAAATTTTTTTTTTTTTTTTTTTTTTTTTTTTTTTTTTTATTAAAAAAACACAAAAAAAAATATAAATTTTTTTATTTTTTTTAAAAAAATAATAAACAAAAAAAATAAAAAAAAAAAAAAAAAAAAAAAAAATTAAAAAAAAAGTTTATTAAAAAAAAAAAAAAAAAATTAAATTAAAAATTTTTTTTTTTTTTTTTTTTTTTTTTTGATTTTTATTTCACAAACACACAAACATATATGAATTTTTTTCATTATGTTTAAATCATATAGACACACAACTATAACAACTGTATAGGTAGTGATAATAATAATATGGAACGTGTAAATGAAAAAGTTGAAGTTTATATGATTGATAATCATACTGAATCTTATTTATTAAATGGATTATGTATTGACACATTTAAACACTCACAATTGCAAGATTCAATTAGGTTATTTGGTTCTCGAATACCACAAGATGCTAGAACAAAAGGTATTTATTAGATTAATTTGTTATTACTATTACTGCAAATGTGGTTCTAATAAAAGACCATTATCATGTTCAGACCAACTTGTATTACAATTAAGACAAATATTAAAAAAAGAGATATCAAAGAATAAATCATCCACTGTAATTAATAAACCACCACAAAAATCAAAAAAGAATACATCAACTTCAACTTCATCATCCGAATCATCGATAGTAATTAAATCAACTACAATGATAACAAGATTACAACCTGCTGCAATCAACACAACTACCACCACTACTACAACAACAACAAATATAAAACCAAAAAGTAATAATATAGACAGTAATAACAATGATAACTCTGAAGAATGTGAAAAGAAATATCAATGTACCATATGTTTGGATATATTGTCATATAGGTCATCGTTAATTAGACATTTAAAGCAAAAGCACAATTTAGAAGAAGATTTTGATTCTCAAATAAATATTATAGATTCCTCAGTTAATATCAGTATTTGTAAAAAGAGAAAAAAGACAGAAAATGATGAACACAACGACAACAATAATAATAACAATAATACAACTACTACCAACACCTCAAATATACGCCATTCATTTGATGAAATTAGTTATAATAGTAATACAACTTCAACTGCATTAGTACCAACCACAGCAGCATCAACATCCATTTTAGCTACAAATCCTGTATTTTTAGAGAAATTGTTGATTGAAAATTTCAACTTTTATCCAATTGTAAATAGATTGGATGTTGGTTACTATGGTCATAAATTATCAAAAGAATTTGCAAGATTTGCAATCATCAAGTTATTGGATAATAATCAAAGTGCAGAGCCATCACCATTAATCGAGCGTTTCTTTCACTCTTTATTAATTGACACACATAAGACCAAAGAATTTTGTAAATTGTTGCAATTTGATATTCAAAATGATGCAGATAGTATATACGACCTTATTGAAGTTAGAAGAAAAAGATATGAACGAACCTTAGCTTTATACACCCAATATTTTGGAACAGAAATAGATGAAACAATATGGCCTAAAGATTATTTAATTCAACAACAAACTACACCAAATAATAATAACAACAACAGCAGTAATAATTTTAATCTTCGTAGCAGCAACAGTAACAATACAAATAATTATAACAGTTACAGTATCACAAATATAAATTATCCAAATAATAATAACAATAATAATTTAAATTCTCTTGGTCATATTACAAATTTAAATTTCAGTTCAAATACACCAACACCAAAACAATCTTTCTATTAAAATAATAATAATAAAATAAAAAAATAAATCAAAACAAATATATCTATATTTTTTTTTTTTTTTTTCAAGCATAGCAAATAAAGTACCTTGTCATTTATAAATGCTAATGCGATAACATAATGACTACAGTGGGGTCTATCACAATTATTATAATTAATTAAAAGTAACACACACACATACATTCACACTAATGATGGAATTGGAATACAAATTTACAAATTTATGGCAAACACTGATTCATATAAAAAAACAATTTACAAATGGCATGTTGTGATTTTAAAAAAAAAAATTTTGTTTTTTTTTATAAAATTAATTTATTTTTAATTTTTTTTTTTTTTGATCAGAAAATAATGAAAAGTTAGTTGTTATATCGCACATAAAAAAATTAAAAAAAGACACACTAAAATTTTAATTTGGAACACTTTCAAACTGTCACACACATTCAAACACACACACACACACACAAAGAGAGAGATTTAAAAAATAATTTTTTTTTTTTACTCCCAAATACAACACACACACAAACAGAGATATAAAAATGAATGACAGTGAAATAGATAATAATAATAATAATAACAGCAATAAAAATAATAATAATAATAATAATAATAATAATGATGAAATAACACTACTACCACTACCACAACACACATCAAAAAATGAAATGTTATTTTGGAAAGTGTTTCATAATAAAGTTTTATTTAATAATATTATATTTTCAATATCAAGGATATCAATTGAATATCAATCATTGGATAACTATTATATTGGTAATAGAATTCAATTAAAAAAGATTAGGAGTTTAAAATGGATAGTTAGACATCAACAGTGGTCACTTTTAATAGATAAACTAAAGAATAATCAGTATCTTTATATAAATAAGAAATCAGTTCAAATGTTTATACAAGAATATCGTTTGGATAAACAATTAATTAAACAAATGTATGAAAAGAAAAGATTACAATTTGAAGTGTTAGATTTAGTTTACCATTCAACTGTATCTGAAAATGAAGTTGCATTAGATTATTTTGTAAATGATTTACATTTACCAATATTCCCATCAACATTATATCATGCAATTTCAAATTGTAATAAACCAATTATATTGGATTATCTCAAACCAGGGTTCAGATTCATATCAGAGTCAATGATTAATCAGTCAGTTTATAATGCATTGGTAAATGGTAATTTTGAAATGGTTGAATATATATTGGAAAATGGTGAATTGTACAATTGTGAATCACCATTAAATCAAAACCAATTTACATTTAATCAATTTATAAAATTTAAATCAAGATCACTTCAGAATAAATTATTAAATTTGGTAAACCCATTAATTCAACCATTGGATTATCTATGTAATTTTCAAATTCAAATTACAAATCTTCAAAATCAAGGTAAAAGAATTGAATTGGATGATTTAAAATTTTATTTTAAAGTTTATATAAAATTATGTCAAAAACATCAAAAAGTAATGGCTATCAATTCATCAACACAATCATTACCAACAATTCAAGAAATTGAAACATTTTCAAATGAAAAAGAATTATTTAAATTATTTTTGGTATCAAGTAACAATTGTTTATCAAATGAATTATATTTGGAATATTTAATTAGATATGATGATATAATTGATGGTTTAAATGATGATTGTTCATACCATTATACATATTCATTATTTAGTTTGGCCGGTTTAAAATATTGTATTTCCAAAGGTATACATTCAGTAAATTCAAGTATTCACATTGATTTAAACAAATATAAACAACAATTATTATCAAATGCGAAATCATTGGAAATCATTGAATTTTTCAAATTATATTATACAAGCGACATAGTATCTCATAAAAAATGGACAAAAGAAATTAAATTCATAATTGAAAATTCAAATGATGTTCAATTATTGGATGCAATTAAATCAATTGATGGTTTCCCAATTGAAGAATTATTAATTCCAAAATTTTATAATATTCAAT
This sequence comes from Dictyostelium capitatum, assembly GCA_015252635.1. NCBI lineage: Eukaryota > Evosea > Eumycetozoa > Dictyosteliales > Dictyosteliaceae > Dictyostelium > Dictyostelium capitatum. The sequence goes on along the minus strand of JACAFY010019996.1, from coordinate 448 downwards.
GTTTTCAAGTTTATAAATGGTATTGTAAATTGGTTTCACAGTTGGTAGATTATTCAAATCAATATAAGTATATATTTATATTTGATCCAATTTCATCGGTGGAAATTGTAGATTTCCTTATTGAAAATCAAGATTTCCTTAAAGTTAATGCACGTGGTCGTTATTTGAAATTTGAATCTTTAGATTTAGCAATATATTATCAAAAGAAAACAAATTCACGTCCATCAAAAGAAATTTATTCATATCAATTCTTTAAATCAATTCAACAATGTAACATTGAAAATTTAAAACAACTTGAACAATTTGATTTAATTTTTGACAACCAACAAATTTTTAAATTTAATATTTCATCAGAAATCACCAATAATAATAATAATAATAATAATAATAATAATAATAATAATAATAATAATAATAATAATAACAGTAGTAATAATAATAGTAACAA
>JACAFY010019995.1:15622-32287 GCA_015252635.1 Dictyostelium capitatum | reverse complement strand
AAACCCCCCCCCTTTTTTTCATTTTAAAAAAATGCCCAATGGGGGTTTTAAAATAAATAAAAAAAAAAAAAAAAAAAAAAAAAAAAAAAAAGATTTAAAAAAAAATAAAAAAAAAATCATTTATCAACGTCAACTCCCTATTACATAATAGAAATTCAATTCAGAAATCTATTCACAACAACATTAAATTCAAATAGAGGAGAACACACATTAAAAACAAAACAACAACTCTCACTGTGATTATCAACATCTATAGTTTTTTTTTTTTTTGTTAAAAATATTTCAGTTAATACCAGAACTTGGGTTTATTGTCAGTTGTGGTGTTTTTTTTTTATTTTTTTTCATTTTTTATTTTATTTTTTTTCATTTTTAAATTTTCACACACCAAACAATCTTTTTTTTTTTTTCTTCTTTTTTTTTCTTTTTAAAAACCAAAAACTTGTAACAATATTTCACACTCACATGTGTTCACAATAATTCAAAAAATATTTCCAAATATAACATTACATACTTACCAAAAACAATAATAATAAACAAATATAATAAATAATAATAAAAAATTAATTTTTTAAATAGACTCGATAATATATAATATAATAGTAATTTCTAAAATTATTATTTTCAAATTTAATTAAATTGTAATTATTTTATTTTTCTTTTTTTGTAACTTCAAATAATAATTAAACAAATATAATAATATTATTATTTATTCATTTTTTTTCAATAATTGAAAAAAAGTCTTTTTTTTTTTTTTATATTTCCTAAAAAAAATAATAACGACAATAACAACTGTAAAACCACATAAACAAATTTAATTTCATTTTTCTCAATTTTGCACAACAAAGTTCATCCCTGTTATATAAAAGGTAAGTTTTAAAAATATTATGATATTTCTTTTGTTTAATTCTTTTCTTTTAAATTATTTTCAAAAAAACAAAAAAAAAATTTATTCTAAATTTCACCCACACACAATATGCTCGTTAACCTATAAATATGGCGTGTGTGATACTTCAACAATTGTGTGTGTATACGTTTTTTTTTTTTTTTTTTTAAAATTAATTATTATTATTTTTATTTTCTTTATATGAACTCATAAACTAACATCAAATTTTTTTTATTTATTTAATTTCTTTCTTTTTGAACATATCTCTTTATCTCTTCATTCTCTCTTTTTTTATTTATTATAATAACATTAATATATAACAACAACAACAACAACAACAACCACAACAAAAATAATAACAACTTAATTTGTAATATAATTCAATTTTTTAATTTTATTTTTTAATATTTTTAATTTTATTTTTTATAACCACACAATTAATTTCACAACAACTATAATAATAATAATAATAATAACTTCTTTTTTTTTTAATTAATATGATACATAAAAAAAAAAAAGATGAGTGAATCACAACAAAAAAATTCATTTCAAATGAATAACAAACAACCACTATCATCAAATGAATCATGGAATAAATTACAACCAATTTTAGAAAAATATATATTAAAAAATAATATAACAAGTTTAGATAAAGGAATGGATTTACTTTTACAATGGTTTGAAACAATTTCAAAGAGTACTGATAAAATAAATACATTTAAATCAATAGTTGGTTTAAATCCTGATAACAACAACAATTATAATAATGGAACCGATAGAAACAATAATAATAATAATACAAGAATGTCATATTCAACATCATCAATTGGCGATTTAATTTCAAATAATACAACAGAAGATAACAAGAAAAGAATTTTAATGGATTTAAATAATGGTACTGCTGGTGGTGATGAACAATCATCACTATTTGATTTTAGAAATAAAAGAATGAAAGTATCACGTTTACTATGTCATGAAGAAATGTTACATAATCCAATGAATGAAAAAGAAATGATGATAAATACAAATGGTGTAAATATAAGTGGTGGTAATGGTGGTAGTATGAATAAAAATTCAGATTGCGAAGAAAATTCTGAAGGTACTTTTGATGAAGATGAAAATTCATGTCCAGATAGTTTCGATAGTAATGATAATAATTCACCAGAAGACAATACATATGGAAGTGATAATGAATCATTACATATCGATGAAGATAATATTATAATGGGTAACGGAAATACAAGATCACATCATCATACTGGTACAAACATAATATCTCATCATCCAATCGCTAGAAAATCAAGTTCAACTCATTCCACAATTGATCTTACTCACGTTAAATTACAACCATCACAACAAATGCAACAAATTCAATTACAACAACATTTACAAATGCAACAACAAATGCAACAACAACAAATGCAAATGCAACAAGCACAACAACAACAATCATCATCAGTTGGCAAATCACCAACTATCGCTGGTAACAATAGTATTGCACCATCACCAAAACAATTAATGACAATTAGAGAGAAAATGTTGGAATACATTCAAAAAAATCCTTCAGCAACACGTCCAACATGTATTCAAGTTGTACAACAACCATCTTCAAAAGTTGTTTGGAAAAATCGTAGATTGGATACTCCATTCAAAGTTAAGGTTGATTTGAAAGCTGCTTCTGCAATGGCTGGTCAAAATTTAACAACCGCAAATGTTATTTCCATTGGTATTGTAACTGATCATAAAGGTAAATTACAAATTGATTCCGTTGAAAACTTTACTGAAGCATTCAATGGTCAAGGTCTCGCTGTATTCCAAGGTTTAAAAATGACTAAAGGTACATGGGGTAAAGAATGGAATTTAACTTTTATCGCTGTAGTTCGTCCAAATAATGCATCTTACAATAATCCAATGATCATTTCTGTTAGTCAACCATTCTCAATTGTTGTTAAAACTCGTAAAAACCCACAAATTAGACATAATAGTTATAGTAGTCATTTATTAGCTGCAAATGCTGCTGCAAATGCCGCTGCAAATAATTTAAATAATGGTGGTAACACAAGTGAAGGTTCATCTTCATCACCTGAAGCTTCACCAACTATTGCGCCAAGAAGAGGTCGTCCAAATTCAGTTGCACCAGTAATTTCATTAAGTCAACAAGCTCAAATTCAAGCACAACAATTACAATTACAACAACAACAGCAACAATCACAATCTTCTACACCAATTACTACACCTCCATCAAATTCAACAACAACTACTGCTACATCTCCATCAACAACTACTACTACTACAACTACTGGAAGTGGTAGAGCATTTGGACAAGATGAAATGGCAAGTTTATTATGGGCTGCTGAAATTAAACAAAATGAATCTGAACCAGAAACAATTACCGGTAATCCAACTACTTCATCAAATAATAATAATAATAATAATAATAATAGTAATAGCAACAACAATAGCACAAAAGGAAATTCAAATTATGGAAATAATGTTATTATAAATACACCGAAACCTGTTACAACTAGATAATAAATAAACAAAATTAAATAAAATAAAATTGTATGTTAAAAAAAATTAATTATAAAGTTGTGTCTATGTTTATTTACAATATTTTAAAAATCAACTATAAATAAAAATGTACATAATATTAATTTCAAAAACAAATCATAATTTAAAATTTACTCGTTAATTTCTTTTATTTATTATCTCTTTATAACATATTATATTTCAAAAATGGGAGAAGTTGAATTCAACAAATAAAACCATTGGAAAACATTACTTTCATTAAGTTACTATCACGGTAATCTATTGATTCGTCGAAAAATGCATATAATCGAATGATATTATGTTATAATAATAAATTATCAACATATGATATATCATTTAATAATGAAATAATAGATGTTCATTCAAAAATATTCACATGTTCAACACTAAAGTACACTCACACAAATATTTTTTTTTAGTTTCAAATATAAAAATAACAAATTTAATCATTCTTTTTTGTTTTAATATATTTATTAACAGTTTGAATAAAATATAATTGTTAAATTTAGTTCCTTATCGATATCTTTTATCTATTTTTTTTGTTAGGTCACTAATGAATTTAGCTATTCTAAATGCTGCTGCATTGTCATTATTATTATATTCTTCATCACCATCTTCATCATCACCATCTTCATCACTTTCTTCATCGCCATATTCATCATCTTCATCTTCTTCATCTTCATCATCTTCTTCATCTTCATCATTATCGGTATCAGTATTAAATTCTTCATCTTCTTGTTCTTGATTATTAATTTCATCAAACTTTCTTTTTTTATTGTTGATTTGAGCAACTTGATGAATTTTACTTGTATCTCTAATGAATTCAATTGTATCTATTCTATTATAATTTAATGGTTGCTGAATGAATGAATATGTTGATGATAATTTATTCAAGTCACGAATTATTGAGTTTGAATGATATGTTTTCGTTGTAATTTGTGATACACTATTAAACTGTGGATTATTTGAAATTAATTTAAATATTGATTCAATATATGGATTTTGGAAAACCATTGATTTAAATGTAATTATAATTTCATTTAAATTTGATGAAATCTTTGAACCAAAGTAATTAAATAATTCTTTAAGAAATTCAATTTCACATAATTTAGATGGACCAATTACGACTATCATTTCCAATGTTTTTAAATTTGATAATGATGTTGATCCATCATCATTTATCCAATTACTACCATATTTTTTAAAATATTTAGTCCAATTACCTTCAGCAACTACTTGGACCCAGTAATCAAGTGATAATGATAAATTTCTAATTGTTGAAATACCATTTAATTTTAATAAACCATGACGAAAGTAATTACCAATTGGAATATATAAATTTGTGATATTCAATGTATTATATTCAATTTTTTGATTGAACAAATCACCACTCATTTCTTCAAAAATATTCAATTGAATTGAAATATCAATTTCACTATTCAATAATTGAAATTCTTGTATTAATTCTAATGTATCTATTTGATCAATTTGGAATATTAATTTCTTTAAATTACCGTTACCACCATTACTTGAACTATACCAATTTACCCAATTTAAAAGATTTGTAAAATCTTGATATTGTTGGGTCATTCTAACTCCACTACTTGCATATGATAATTGTAATATTTCGATCGACTCACATTTGTTTAATAATGTATCTATTAAACGATATGATTGGTGATTGAGTTGATAAACCAATCTAAATATATTTAAATATCTAATTGCGCTACAATCAAATAATGAATATGGACTATCAAATGTAATGTTAGGTGAAATCATTATATTTGAAATTACAATTGGTACATCCATTGAATTATTGATAATTGATTTAACTCTTTGAAATGATTTTTTAGATACCAATGATAATTGTAATTTTTGATGTTAAATTATTATTTAAATATTGTTTAAATATTTCACCCAATAATACATTTGGTAATTGTATATTAATTGATTTTAAATTTACAATGTTACGTGATTTTAATTGGTATTTATTTGAATTTAAACATTCATCATTGAAATTTGGTAATATCCAATTGTTGATAATATTTAAACTACATATATCAATGAGATATTCTATCTTTTCACTTAGGAATGATCTCTTAATTGGTGATGTTGATAAATTTGAAAATAAAATTGGAATTATATAATCATAATCAATTGTTTGAATTTTGAATAATACATTTTCAAACTTTGCTCTATATTCCCTTTAATGTGAATTCATCTTGACCAAGTATATCAATGAATTTATCTTCTTTAATTTGAAATATTGATAATGGTTTATGTCTTGGAAATGTAATTCCGGAAATATCAAGAGTAACATTAATTTTATCACCTTTTAAATCTTCACAAATGAATTCTTTTAAACCTAATTGTTTAATTAAACTTTTGCCACCACTACCACCAATACTATATAATTCAGCTAATACTTCAACCAATACATCATATGTTAACCAACTATCAAATATTGAATTTGGATTATTTGTCATTTCAACAAATGAATGAAACTTAAATTGTTTGCTTTTAACCAATATGGACACAATTGATTCAAATGCTTTATTAAACCCATCACCCAATTCTCTTTGACATATTAATGATTTATTTTTGTTTATACTTTTGATAATTTGATTTTGATATTTATTTAAATACTGGTGATAATCATCTCTACTTGATGAATAAAAACACATTAAAACCATTAAATTAATATAAATCACCGAGTTTACTTTTTGATTACCAAATGATTTAATTATCCAATCAACTATTTTGAATGATATTACACCAGTAATAGTATAATCAATTGATCCTATTGATCCTATTGATAATATTGGTACACTTGAAACATATTTAAATAATGGTGATTTAATTAATTCTTTAATTTTAATTTCTTGTTTTTTAAATGTTTTATCACCATTATTATCACCATTATTACCACCATCATTTAAAAATAATTTTATAATTTAAATAATTAATCTATAATTATCTACTTCTTCATATTTGGTTTCACCACCAACCAAAATAAATAATTCATTAATTAATTTACCTTTTAAACTCTATTGTTATTGTATGTTAATATCAATATATTTTCATTTTCAATGGATATAATAATTGTGTGTATGGGAAAGGTATATTAAAGATACATACATTACTAAAATGATGTTTGTTTGAATTTAAAATTGGTAAAACAGTTAGATATTTAGCAGATCTTCCTCTTACTTTAATTGATTTAAACATTGATAAATAAACGTATTCAATTTCATTTTCACTATTACAAAAGCTTATCACATAATCTGTATAATTATTAATGAATTTAAGTTCTAACCATGATAATTCTGAATTAAATTTTATGAATGCTCTATATATATAATTTTTTTTTTCTTTTTTTTCTTTTTTTTTTTTTTCGACTCATCATCATTGACTTTTTTTTTTTTGACCTAAAAAATGACTTGTCATCACACAGCCTACAAAACAAAAAGTAAACGAGAATCAAATCAACCAAAACAACAACTAAAATCAAATATAAATAGAAATTTTAAAAAATGATTATTTTAAAAAGATAATTTCAAATTATTTGGACATCAAAGCAAATAAATCCAGATAGTTTGTGTTTATAATATAAAAATGTTTTTTGTTTTACGAATATTTGTTTATTTTTGTAATCGTGTGTATGTTTGAAATGTTTTTCACTACAATATCCAGATAGCATTTTTGGTGGTTGTTTTTTTTTTTTTTTAAAATGATTGTTAAAATTGAAAATTAATTCAAAGAAAACTTTTGATCGATCGGTATTACAAAAATTGTAACAAATACAACTAAAGTAGAAATTTCGAAAAAATAAATAAACTAATTGTAATTTTAAATAAATACACAGTAAAAAACGAAAGTATCATTTTGTGTAAAATCAAAAAAAAAATAATTTTAAACCAAAGGCAATTTTTTTTCTTTTTTTTATTTATTTTTCCCAATCAAATATCTTCAAAAAAAATTATGTCGCAAAATTTTATTGATAAAAAACTTTCAGACCTCGTTGAAAATCGTAAATTAACTGCTGAATGTTGTTCAAAATATATCAATGATAATTATTTAAAAAACAACAATAATAGTAATATTGTATTTCCAATATCAAATGATAATGGTAAAGATTCATTCTCAATTATTTTAGGATGGGATAATAATAATAATAATAATAATAATAATAATAAAAACACAAGTAATAATTTAAATGTAATAATAACAAATATTGAATCAACAAATTCAAATCAATCAATAATTTTAAGAAGTGAAAATATAAATTCAAATTTAAATTTTAAATTTGATTTGTTATCACAATTATTTCAACAATCAAATTTAATAAATTCAGAATTATATTCAAAATTAAGAATTGCAAATAAAATAATTGAAAAATTTTTTTTTAAAAAAGATATAATCGTAATGTATTAAATACTACTATCATATACTACTATATATATTCATACTAACTTATTATTATATTATAGAATATAATTAATAACATTTATCATGTTGGTAAAGAAATTAAATTTATAAATTTAGATTTACTTTTAATTGATAAAAGTTTAAAAAGTGGTGAAATTAGGGTTGATGATAATATTGAATTTGATAATGAAATGTTATCAATTATAAATGAACAAGATATTGAAATAATTAAAATGAAAAATCAAATTATTCAATTACTTTTGTCAATGGAATTAACAGAATCAAATTTATCAACAATCAATAATGATAAACAATTTGGTGAAATTGTTAAAATTTGGAATTCATTAATCGAATTAAAACCATCTTCATCATCACCAATTCAATTAATGACAGTTGAATCATTAAAAGATTATATTTACTATAGTGAATATTTAAAAGAAAAAGTAATTAAATTTAGTCAAACTTCAAACAAAAGATATTGTTTAGTTAAATTACTTAGAGAACAAATCATTGAAACATTATTAAAATCAATTAATAATCAATTCTCAAATATTAATGGTAACAATTCATCACAAGATTCATTAGATAATTTTGAAAGATTATCAATCATTGAAATTCCACCATATTTATCAAAATCAAGTAATACTAATAATGTAAGTAAATTATTAATATTTAGAAACACACATACAATAATAATATATATATATATATACTAATTAACAATAATATATTACAAATACAATAGGTATTAGATAATTCATTAATTTTAAATTATTTTAATGATATTATTCAAGAATCATTTCAATTAAGTATGAAACCATCATTTGATAAATACAATTATTATCCAGGTCAATCATTTTTAAAAACAATTGATAATACAATTGATATATTAAATTCAAAAACATCATTTGGTGATTCAAAGAAAGGTTTAGTTGAATCAAATCCATTGAAAATTAAAATGGTAAAAAGAGATGGTGGTAATGAAAATGGTGATGAAGATGAACAAATTTGTTTATTTACATTTTCACATGATACAGGTGCAATTTTATCAACTTACCAATTGGATCAAGTAGTAAGTGAAAATATAATTTTTGAACCATCAAAAATTTTATCACCAGTTCTTTTAGATCAATTTACTCAATATAAAACAAATATCCAATGTTTTAGAAATAAAAAAGATTCATTACGTTTAAATAGTAGTAAAGTACATTATTTATTCAATATTACATCATCTACAAATGATAATGGTAATGGTAGTGGTAATTCCAATGGTACAGTTGGTAAATTAACAGAAAGATTAAAATTATTTGGTATTCATTCAATTCTTGAAGTACCATTAACTAAATTGGTTAATAGATTAGAGTATTTGGATTTTAATGATAAATTTGCAAGTTTATTAGTTGGTAACAAAGTAGATTTCGTTTCAGATTCATTAAACATTCTTTCAAATTCAAATATTCCATCTGATCAATATTCAATTGGTGAATTTAAATTGTTTATTAGCGATCAAGCATTAAATGAATTAAAGAGATTACATGGTATAAACGTTCAAAATAAATTGAATTTAGTTGATACAGATATCAAATACCATACTCCAATTAAAACAAAGATTACAATTGATTCAAATTATAGCGCTACAAGTAACAAATCATCATCAGCATATCCAAGAAGTGTTATAAAGTCACCATTGCCATTAATTAATCAATTTAATAGTAGTAATGTAAATGATCCAACAAGTGAAAGTGGTAGTGTTAATAACATTAATGATAATTTAATGATTAGTTTAATTAACAACAGTACATGTAATGATGATACCATTGGTAATCCTGTATTTAATCAAGAATATCAACATGATAGCAATTTAGAAATTATTGATCAACAATTACAACAACAACAACAACAAGATCTTTTTGAAGAATCAACTACAGTAGGAGAAGTAAATATTGTTGGGGATGATGAATTATCTGGTGGTGCTGATAGTGGTAGCGGTAGTGTTGATGATGTATTAGTTCAAATATCTCCAAGAGAATTAAAATTACAACTAGCTAAATTAAAACAAGTTCAACTTCAAATACAAAGAGCACAAGTACAATTGGAACATGTTCAAATCCAACATGCACAATTTGTACAACAACAAGAACATCATATTGAACAATTGAAAGTTGAAACTACATTGGCAACAATTGATAAAAGTGATTTAATTATTGGTGAATATAATCACCTTTATACATTATTTCAAAATAGTAAAATCATTCAATCAAGTGGTGATTCTAGTCCATTAATTGATGTAAACAGACATTTAATTTATTTAGAACAATATTTCAAATTTCAATTATTCGTTTCCGCAAATATTGGTTTCATTGATTTAGAAATTGTTAGATCTTTCATTGAATCTTTATATTTATTATTAAAGAAATCAACTGTATGTAACTAAATACATACTCACTAATTTAATTTACAATGTAAATTACTAATTATAATTGTTATAATTTCACACAGGATCAAGATTTATTTAAAAATTTATTCAAAACACAAATCAATGAATATATTTTAACATTTTTAAATATGAGCATAAAGATTTCAAATAGTAATGAAGATAATGAAAACAATAGTATACTAAACAAAATTGATAATATTACATCAAAACCAGTTGTATCATATATTACTGATAATAAAATGATACTTTCAATTTCAAAATATTTAACAATGGTTCCATTCAGTGATGAATCATTTGAAAAATATGTAAGTAAATTAATAAATATTAATAGTATTTCTATAGTTATATATATATATGTATATAATATACTTATATATTTATATTGTTTAGTATTCAGAATTAAATGGTATAATGATACATTTAGAATATTTAAAAATGATTGCAACAGGTCATTTACCATCAGAGTTATATATTCCAACAGAGAATATATTAAAATCATTATGTTTCATTACATCAAATCAAAAAGTAGTTGAAGCAATGGCATTAAAAGTTGGATGGTTATTTAAAAAGGGTACTCATATTGTTGCAATTTTATCAAAATTGATAAATGAATTGGTTGATGAAAATTTCCAAGCATTAATTGTTAAAATCACAAAAAACATTTGTTTCAAATCTGAATTTTCAAATGAATTTTTCAAAACTGGTTTAATTGGTTCAATTGTAAAGAAAATGTCAAAAGGTTATATTGGAGTAATTCAAGAATTTAAAGATTTATTCATTGAAATTACTAGAGTTTGTTCATCAAATACAATTGATCAAGATAATCCATCATTAGAATCAAATAAAAAGGGTAAATCATCTAAAAAAAGTAAAAAAGAAGATAGTGGTAGTGTTGTTTATGAACAATCAGAATTCTTTAGAATGTGTATTCAACAATTTCAAATTATCAGTGTTAGTTTATTGAAATACATTTTATCAATTGATTCAAATTCAAAAACATTCAAAATAATTGTAGATTGTTTAAATTGTATGTTGGGTAATAATCAAATTTTAAAATATTTGTCAACATTAATGGAAGGTCAAGGTCATTCAATATTTTTTAGTTGTATTACAATGTTAAAAGATAAAAAAGATGAAAACAATCTCAACAATATTGAATCACTCAATCCATCAAATGATTTCAATTCTTATTGGGATTGGAGAAATAAATTAACAATTGAAAAAGTTAAATTAGTAAGTAGTAGTAATTAAGTGTGTTTATTCACATTGTATACTAATAATAATAATTAATACTTTTATTACAGTTGAATGAAAGATGTGATAAGAAATTAAAAGATAATTATGTTGATTGGGAAAAATTAAGATTAAAGAAATAAATTGGGTGATAAATAATAAATAATAAATAATAAATAATAAATAATAACACTAGGTGGATATAGTAATAAAAATAAATAAAAAATATTGATATATTATAATCTTTTATTTTCAACTGCTACCATTTCTTCTTGAAATTCATCTTCAGACATTTCTTGAATTGATTCTTCTTTTTCTTCAAAATCATCTTTTGGTTGTGGAACATGAACAATTTGTAAATCATGGTTATCAGTTTGTAAATCTTTTGGTGAAATGTGGACCATGAAATCATCAAATTCATCTTGAGTAACTTCTGGAAAGTCTGTGGCTGGAATAGTCTTTAAATTTGTTAAAAGTTCTTTTAATTGACGATAACTTTGATTCTTCTTTTCACCATTTAAAAGTAACTCACTATTGAAGTCATATTTAATTGCAATTGTATTATCATTATTATTATTATTATTATTATTATTATTATTATTATTAGTGTTGATGTCGTTGTTGTAGTAATTGTTATTATTAATTGAATTATTATAGCTGTAATTATTATTGTTTGAATTATTATTATTATTATTATTATTATTATTATTATTATTATTATTATTATTATTATTATTATTATTATTATTATTATTATTATTATTATTATTATTATTGGAATGTTGATAATCATCATAACTACTACTGCTGCTACTGTAATTACCATCATCATCATCACTATCACTATTATCATTGAATTCAACTTCATCGTATTCTACAGTTTCATCATCATTATTTAACATGTTGTTGATATTACCACGGTTATTATTATTTCTATACATTTTAATTAGGTCTTCTTCAACGGAATCTTCAATGAGTATACGTGATACAAATACATCTTTTTTTTGACCAATACGATGTGCTCTTTTAATTGCTTGTTGTTCTTTTGTTGAGCTTGAAATTGGATCAACAAAAATGATATGGTTTGTTGTTGCTAAATTGATTCCATAACTTGCAAGTTCACTTTTCATTATGATGATACGGAGTGGATTGTCATCTTTTTGAAAATTTGAAATTAATTGAGCTCGTTGTGCAATCGTTGAATTTGTGGTGTAGGTATCAAAATAACCATGCAAATCTTTGTTACAAATAAGTGCTGCTTTAATTTTATCAATAACTTCATTAAATTGACTAAATACAATACATCTATCTTTGTTTCTTACAATTTCAACCAATCTATCCAATAAGTATACCAATTTTGAACATTTTTGTTCTTTTTTTGATGGTGGGTTTGCCAATGGTGGTGTTGTTGATGGTGAAGGTTTATAAAAATAAAATTGATTAGTTAAAATTGTTGAATCATAATTTGACAATTTGAATGAAACCAGTTCAAAAAATTTGTATATTTGTAATAATTTCACTTTATCAGCCAATGGAATGATAGTATCTGGTTTTAATAATGTATCAATGATATTTGTTCTTGCTTCATCTCTTCTAAATTCCGAAATAAATTCAGATTCATAACATGCCAATCTAATATTGTTTACTGCTAAATCTGCATGTTTTTGATTTTTTGGATCCATTAAACAATCTGCACCCTTTCCTTGTGATGCTAATAAATTTAATTGAATTAAACAAACTAATTCATTGTATTTTAATTTTGCTTCATCATTCATTTTTAAAACAACATTTTTAACTGATAACTTTGGTAAATTAATTTGACGTTGAATTTCATCCAATGGAGTACGAATTGCAATTCTATTCATAATTTCACAAATTTGTTCAATACCACTTTTTTTGAATTGAGAAATTGGTTTTGTTATTAATTTTGAAAATGTTGATTCATCATTAAATGGTGATGCTTGAAGGAAACTACAAAGTGATTTGAAATTTGATACTTCTCTATCTAATATTGATGATGATAACGGTGTACCTGAACATATCCATTTACGTTCTGAAATTAAATAATTACCTAAATTTGATAAATTTGTAGTACCATTACCAACAACATGACCTTCATCAATTATAATTCTTAACCATTTTAATTTAAATAATGAACAACCCCAACCTGAATTACTATAATCACTACCTTCGTCATCTGGATATTCACTATATAATGATGATACAATTGAAGAGTAATTTAAATTACTAATTAAACGATGTGTAACCAATACAACATCATATTCGTTTAATTTTAATGGTGAAGTTGGTATATCTTGAGAATTTTCAATTACAAGGTATTTAAATTCATTTACATTATTATCACCAATTGATATTTGATCTAATTCAAATCTCCATTGATTTACAATTTGTGTTGGTATAATTATTAAAGTTGCAGGTGATAATATTAAATTTCTATATAAAGTTGTTAAAGATGATTTTGTTTTGATTGTTGATTGTTGTTTTGGTTTTTCAATTGACATTGTAGTATATTCACCATCATTATGTTTCATTACATTTATTGAATTTGGTAATGGTTTTGATTGTGATTTCAATGTTGATAATATTAATGCAATACAAATAATAGTTTTACCTGTACCCATACTTTGACATAATGTACCACCTCTACAATCCCTAACCATAACTGAATTATCAATTGGATGTTGAAATTCCATTGGATTTAATTCACGTTCCAACATTAGTTTAACTGAAAACTTTTGAAATGGATATAATTTCTTTGATTCAGGTAAAAATGGAATATCCTCTATTTCATCTGCATTCCAATCTGTACCATAACCAGGTGCTTTAATCTGATCTAATATATATGTAAAACTAAACATTCTCTTCTCTGAATCAGGTAAACTTTCAAAGTGATCTCTTTTTTCTTGTATTCCATTTTCTTTTTTTAATGCAGTTGTAACTAATTTTAATTTTTTAATTGGTCTATTATTATTTACAAGTTGATGTTGGTGTTGTTGTTTTCTTGGTGATTTTGTTGGTGATTGAAATCTATGTAGTTTTTTATTTACAGATGTAATTTTCCTTGAATCCATTATAGCTTTATATTCTTCAGTGATTTTAAAATTTAAAACACCAATTAATTTACCAATTGTTGATTTCTCTAAATTCATACCTCTAGTGAATGATCTAGGTATTGTTTTAACATTACTAATTGAAAATACTTGACATAACTGTGCATAATAATTGAATTCAGTACTAACAGTTTCACTATTACTTCTTATTTGTTTCAATATTTCATTTAAACTATTTGTAATTGTAATTTTAATTAAATCTTTTTCTTCAAATTCTTTATTTTCTTTATATGCTGGATTAGCTTTATTTGTAATTTCTTCACCATCACCACCTCCTTCTAATTTCACTTTAATTCGTCTTTCGTCTTTTTCTTCTTCATTGTTTGAAACCAATTGTTGTATATCATTTAATTCAATTATTTGTTCTTTTATATATTCTAAACTTGTTGATTTTGTTGGATCTAAATAATGTTTTGGAATTTTAATTTCTATGTCTTTGTTTAAAAATAGAAATGAACTTTCAAATTCCATTAAGGATAAATGATATGCTAAAAATGGATGATCATTCTCCACTATCGCTAATTCGTCTTTTTTCTCTATATCATTATTGTTGTCTATATTATTATTATTATTGTTGTTGTTGTTGTTGTTGTTGTTGTTGTTGTTGTTGTTGTGATTATTAGTGTTGTTTGATGATAATTGTTCATTTTGTTGTTCTTGTTGATCAAAATGATCAGCAAAGAATTGAGATGAATGTGCTAATATTACTTTATGAAGATAATATTTTCTTTCATTTGCAATGATTGTGATATCACTAAAATATGAACTTTTTAAAAATGGTCCAAATCCTTCTCTAAATATAAATGCTTGATATAATAATGATCCTTGATGATGATTTTCATTATTGTTTGTAGTGGTTTCATTATTTGATTCATTATTGTTGTTGTTGTTGATGATGTTATTATTTGTATTATTATTTTTTGGCGATGAAGAAGGACTATTTGAATTATTTACATTATTTGCATTATTTTGAATTGTTGCTATTCTTTGACCAACATAACTTTTAAAATCTAAGTTATTATTTGCTCTACTACTAAAATATCCACCACTATTCATACCAATTGTTGATGCACTATTATTTGTAATTGTATTTGGGGATCCATTATTATTACCACCACTATTACCACTGCTGATATTATTATTATTGAATATTCCAATATTATTTAATGAATAGCCACTATTAATTGTACTATTACTATTGCTATTACTACTATTATATGTATTGTTGTTATTATTATTACTATTATTATTTGTTGTATAGGTTATTGGGAAAAATGAGCTTGTACCTGGACTTGTACTAATTGTATAATGATGAGAAGATGAAGGATATCCACTATTATTTAATTCATCACTTTCAATAATACTATTACTATTTGAATTATTTATATTTATACTACTACTAGTATTAAATGGAGGTACACTCATTTTATTAATAAATATATATTTAGTGTGTGGTATTACCACTAAACTGATTTAATGCGAAAAAAATTAAAAATAACCTTTTTTCTTTTTTTTTTTTTTTTTTTTTTTTTTTTTTTTTTTTTTTTTTTTTTGAGTTTTGGAAATAATAACACAATTAACAATACAATATAAAACACTGATGGGTGGTATTATATATATTTATGTTATGATTATTACTGTTATTTACAAAAAAAAAAAAAAAAAATAATAATAATAAATGTGGGGTTGAAAAATAAAAATTTAAAAAGATATGTTTATTGTGGTGTGTATATATGTTTGAAAAAAAAACTGAAAAAGACTAAATTTGTATAGATATATAAATAATCAAATTGTTGATAGTACCATAGATTTTATTTGTAAATTACTATGGATTATTATTAAATATATATATAAATTGTGTGTCCCTATCTCTTTTTCTTTTTTTTTTTTAAAATGGTTGAAATTTTAATTTAATAATGAGAAAAATTAAAAAAAAAAAAAAAAAAAAAAAAAAAAAAAAAAAAAAAAAAAAAAAAAAAAAAAAAAAAAAAAAAATAAAAAAA
>JACAFY010019995.1:0-15612 GCA_015252635.1 Dictyostelium capitatum | reverse complement strand
ACCCCCTAACCATAGCTCCTCCCGGCGCCGGGGGCCGGTTCATTGTAAAAAAAAAAATTAAAAAATTCTAAAAAATAAAAAAAAAAAAAAAAAAAAAAATGAAAAAAAATTAAAAAAAATGAAAAAAAATGAAAAAAAAAATGTGTAAAGAGAGATTAAGATGAATTCAATTAAAAACTACCATATTAATATAATTTATATTTATTATATGGATTAAATTGAGAATTATTTGTTTAATTATTAAAACTATTACTATTACTATTATTTTGAAGAATTTAAAGCTAAAAGAGCAGCACCCATAGCTGGATCACAAGTTGTATTTAAAATTTGAGCATTTGGATAATTAGTTTGAACTTTTTTTGTTAAAAGATCTGATAATATTCCTTTTCTTTCAATGTTACCACCTGCAAAAACTAATGGAAAACTTTCTTCTTTTTCTAATCCTAACTTTTTAATTACACTACTTATATATTCCTGAATGATTATTATGATGATGATAGATAATTAGAATACACAATAAATCAATGATAACAATGATATTCATGAATAATTTCTATTATTTAAACACTTACAAATAATGCATTTGTTGCATCAATTAAAATTTGATTTGAAATTTGATCACCAGCTGCAGCTTGTTCAACTGCAAGTGGAGATAATTGAGCGAATTTTTGCCAACTTTGAGTTTTTGGATCATAAGCCCAAGAAATGAGATCATCTTCTTTTTTAAGATTTAATTTCTCTAATAATACTTTAGTTAATGAAGTTTTTGGACCAGTTTCATCTTTTGCTCTTAATACATGTCTGAGAATATCATAACCAATTTGATAACCACTACCATGATCACCTAATAAAGGACCCCAACCAGATGAACGAGTTGATTCACCTTGTTTATTATAACCTAATGAAATACAACCTGTACCACTAATTATTACAACACCATATAATTTACCCATTGTACCAGATGATAATGCAACAATTGCATCATTGTATATATGATATTTAATTGTTGATCCTAATAATTCAGTTACCCAACTACCAACTAATAATTTATCTTCATCTCTATCAACACCACTCATACCCAAACAAACTGATTTAACTATAATTTCAATTCCTTCCCCACCAATTGTTTGTTTTGCTTTATTTAACACAAATTTTATACCTTCATATACTGATGCTTTTGCTAAATCTTCACCAACACTATGATAGTTACTACATGGTGAAATATGTCTAACAATTTCTTTACCTTCTCCATCAATTGCTAATGTTAATGTTTTTGTACCACCTCCATCAATACCAATATATATTTCTTTAGTTGTTGTCATTTTTTTTGAAATTGAATATGTGTTTTATTTTTTAAAAATTGATGAGCAAAATTTTTTTTTTCCAATTGAAAAAATTATAAATAAACAAAAATAAAAATTAATCCTGGTTAAATTAATATGAATTGATATCATGATATGTTGGTTAAATTATGAATGTACATGTATGGTTGATATTATTATTTATTTATTTATTTATTATTACTTATTTGTTAGTTTGTTGTTGTTATTTATTAATTAATTTAATTTTATTGCCAAATTGAAATTGAACCATTTTCAGTACCAGTTAATAAAATTGGTTTGTTATTAGAGGTTAAGGAAACACTTAGTGAAGTTATTGAATCCAAATTTGAACAATTTGAAAGGAATGGTGAAGCAGAATCTTTAATTTCAGTTCCAGTTGTTAAACTCCATAAACAAAGTCCTTGATTTGTACCAATGATTAGTGTTGATCCATCAGAATCCAAACATGTTATTTCACCTTTTACTTTGAAACTAAATATTTCTGAACCTTCAATACCAACCAATTTAACTGATCCATCACAACATGCGGTGATAATTCTTGATCCATCTGGTGTAAATTTAATGCAAACCAATTCATCATAGTATAATGATTGGGTACGAATTAACTGTAACGATAATAAATCATAAAAGTATAAATGACCATCTGAAGAACCTACACAAAATATGGTACCATTTGGTGATATATCAATACAACGAATTTCAGTTTCTGAATCTACAAAATCTGCAATTGGCGTTTTGTCAATTGAAATCGATCCATTTGGAGCACGATGAGTTTTCCAAACTTTTACACTTGAATCCCAACTTCCAGATACCAATATGTTATTGTTATGAAGCTTTAAACATGAAACTGCATCACTATGACCAGTAATTGAATAACTTATACTACCATTACCAACGGAATACACATAGATATTGTTATCCCAACTACCAATTATAATATATTTTTCATCTTTTGACAATTGAAATGATGATAACGCTAAATTACATAGATTCAATGACCTGATTTGTTTCTTTTCACGAGTTGAATAAATCTTTAAACAACTATCCAATGATACACTATATAGAGTTTCACAATTATTTGATAAATAAACTGCACTGATTTTATCTTTATGTAATTTTATATTTTGATTTAATTTTAAGTAATTTAATGATCCCCAATTTAAATTTTTAATTCCATTACTATTTTTTAAATTTTCATCAACCAATTCATCTTCTCCACCGTTACCATTACCATTATTTTCAATTGTTGATAATAATTCATTATTTTCATTTGAAATTTGATCATTGATATTATAGTTGTTATTTTCTTGTAATATTTCATTACTACAATTACCATCCTTTTCAAATAGTATACTTTGTTGTTGTTGTTGTTGTTGTTGATTATCATTATTATCACCATTATCACCACCATTTTCATCATTTAATTGATTAAATATAAAATTTATATTTTGTTCTAAATCTGACATTTCAATTTTTAAATTTTGATTACGTAATTGTTGAGGTAAACGTTGTGGATGAGGTGTTGTAAATATTTGTTTTGGAGTTTGACCAAATTCATTGATTTGTGCTTCAAGTCCCAATCTTTCAAATGGATCTAAAATTGATTCGATATCAACTGCACCTTCATAAGTTAGATGATAAAATAGATTGTTTGCTTTGATTGCTTCATCGCCTTTTTGTTTGTAACCAAATATCAAATCAATCCAATGATGAATATTTTGAGAAACGTATTCAGATTCCAATGCTTGACTAAGTTTACAAACAAAATCTTTTGGTGATGATGCCCATGCTGGTAAAATGATATCGTTGATTACATTATTATCTTGACGTACACCCAATGATAGATTTTCAGTGTTTGTTAAAAATCCACCAATTTCCAATGAACCACCATTTGATGATGATGATGATTGATCCAATAATTGAACTGCATCTGGTCTATAAAATTCAGGTATTAATTCTTTGACATCACTTGTTGAATTTAATACTGAATTCCATGTTTCAACAATTGAATAAAACATACGATTTGGTGAATCAAATCTACCATTTTGTAAACGTAACATATATTCAGGTACTTGTCTAACAAGATAATATAATACATATGCTGGTGTTGAATAATGTGTACCATAAAGAAACTTTGGTTGATCATCTGGAATTTGATAATAACGTTCTTGAAGTGTTGATAATCTTGCTGGATTCAATGCACCAATTGGTTTTGATAAATCTCTAAATGTTTCAACTTTATCCAAATCCAATATCGATGATTGATAATCTGCTACAATCCATGGAAACACAGGATACTGTGTAAGATCATTGAATGTTCTACCAGCTAAATTGTTTAAATACAATAGATAATCGTAATTTGAAATGATACCATTTTGCCATTTTAATAAATAATTTGCTTGTTCATTAGAGTGCATTATATTTGTACATAAATGTTTAACCAATAAATCGTACACTTGATTTCTAGTGGCAGTACAATCAAATTTTAAAAATAAACTTGATGAATCATCAAAAAACAATTCCAATCCAATTTCTCTGAGTGAATGTCTTCTTAATAGTACACGTACAATAGAGAGAAGACTATAATTCTTTAACCGGTTTTCTTCAATGTTGTTCATTGGTTGAAAGTATAAACGTGCATTTGTAATTAATAATCTACCAGGATTCTCTACCAATGGTGATATCTTTGAACATTTTAATTCCAATATATTTCTTTCATTCATATCCACCAATTGTGTGATATCGAAAAATATTTTATTCTCTCTTTCTTCTACCATGGTTTTAATTAATTCATCATGTTGTAACTTTTCTTTCTTTGAACAATTGAAAAATGTTTTCATAACTTCTAATACTATATTTTGTTTTACATAATTAAATGAAAATTTAAAATCTAAATTATTATACTATAACAAAACGACTAAATTAGTTATCATGATATATGATTTGATATATGATGATATTAATTATTAGACATATTATTACCTGTTTAAATAAATATGGATGATTTTTTGAATTTTCTTTCATTTCTACAACTTGTGATGTTTTAATATAAAATATATCTGCTTTACTTGCTAAGAATGATGGTTTTGATTGTACAAATGTAAAAAGAGGTGACGGATTATTTGGACTAACTGAAAATGATGTGTATTGATTTGGTGTTGATGTAGGTATTGGTGTTGGTGTTGGTGTTGGTGCTGGAGGTGTATTATTACTTGATTTTGATGTTAATGATGATGAAAATGATAAAAATCTTGATAATGTTGAACTTGATAACGATCTTGATGGTGATGGTTGTTGTGGTGGTGGTTGTACTGTTTGTGATTGTGATATTTTTGATGGTGATAATATTGATTGTGGTAATGGTTGTGGTGTTGGTAAAGATGATGATGTCGACGCAGATGAAGGAGTTGAAGATAATGAATTTAACCATGGTCCTAAACTTGACATCTCTTTATAAGGGAATCTTAAAATTGGTAATTTTGAATCATCAGGTTCAAAAAATATTGAATTTGAACAAACTAATATTCTACCTGAAACTCTTTTCGACCATGATTCTTCTTCTGTTGATGATGGTGGATAATACATTGCACTATAATCATCAAAGTAATATTCACCTTCATCCATTAAAATTAGATTAAATCTAACTTTATTTATATTTTTTGAAAACATTCCTACTCTTTTTAGATAATAGAATTATATTAAAAAACTATTATTATTATATTATATTATTATTATTATTATACTATATATTATTATTATTATTATTATTATTATTATAATGTGCGTATTGTTTTTATCGTTTATTATGTGTTTGTTGAAAAATGAAAAAAATTAAAATTTTAAAAAAAAATATAAAAAAATTAAAATAAAATTATTATGTGTGTAACAATATTATTTGCACAAGAGAAATATGTTATCATTACAAATTTTTTTTTCACTTTTTAGTTGTGTGTTTAAATTTTATTGAAGTGTGTATTTGACCAAAAATTATTTTCGTTCGACTTTTGTATACTTATATCCGACCTATCACTTTTTTAATTAAAAATATCATAGTAGAAAAAAATAAAAAATCTGAAAAAAATTTTGCATTATAAATTCTTTCCCATTTTTTTTTATGTGATTTTTATTAAAACACTTACACATTACAATAAAAACTTTTTTTTTAAAAAAAAAAACTATACATATAAATTTATTTATTTACTTATGTCAGATACAAGAGAAATAGTATGTGTGTTAGTTATATGTTATATGTGATGTGGTTAACTGTATACTAATATTAAAGTTTATGTTCAAATTAAATAGAATAGGTTAAATAAAGATGAAGAATTTGAATATTTTAAAATATATAATAATTTAAATGGATTCCAAAAATGGGCATTTGAGGAACATAATATATTTAGTAAAGCAAGTTTAGATTATGATTTTATGAAATCAGATCAATTGGGTGAAATTTTAAAACTAGTTAATCAACATAATCAAAATATTGGAGCCAAATTAAGAACTGTAGATGAATTAAATATGCATATAAGAGTATACCAAAACTATTTAAATAAACAACAAGCATTAAGATCAACTACTTCATTAAATAGTGCTATGATGGGTGGTTTAGGTGGTGGATTAGGTAGTTTGGGTGGTGGATTAGGTAGTTTAGGAAGTGGTGGATTAAGCAGCTTAGGTAGCGGATTGGGAAGTGGTGGATTAGGATTTGGTGGTAGTGGTAGTAGCTTAGGTATGGGTGGTTTGGGTAATTCATTTTTAAATAATATAGTAACAAATAATTTTCAATCGATTTTAGATTCATTAGATTCAAATCAAACACCTGTATCTAGTATAAAAGATGTACTATCAATGGGTAATAATCCATTATTTCAAAAAACAAATTCACCTCCATCAAATAGCGGTAATAGCGGTAGTGGTGGTAATAATCAATTACCGTTAATGAAACCATTGGAGTTAATATCAAAACCAATTCAACAACAAAACACACCAGTAACTAGAAACAATAGTAAAAATAATAATAATCACTCACCAACTATAACATCAGTTCCAATTGTGGATCATAGTGAAATTATAAATAACTACCAAGCAGCAGAAATTAATAAGAAAGATCAAAAATTATTAAAAGAACCATGGTCAGCTGAAGATCAAAAGAAATTAGAAGAAGCATTAAGTAAATATCCATCATCTAGATTTAGTAGTGTTTCAAGATGGCAAATGGTTTCAAAAGAATTGGGTATTTCACCAAAAGCTGCAGCATTACGTTATAATCAAATGTTGAATCAATTAATACCAACTCCAAAAAATAATGCACCACCACAACCACAACAAACACCAATTAAAAATGAACCAAAAGAAGAGAAATCCGAAAAAGAAAAAGATTCACCTTCATCATTGGGTAAAAGAAGAACTAGATCTTCAACTATTAATACTACCTCAACTCCGACAACTTCTTCATCTTCATCGTCATCGTCTTCACCATCAAATAAAAAAGAAAAAACATCGCATAATGAATCGCCTGTATTGGCATCAACTGCAATTAAACAAGATACATTCCCTAATATAGTTGAAACAGAATCACTATTACAAAAGAATAATCAATTATTAAAACAAGTTAAAAATGCAATTATGTCATCAAGTGCTCCACAACCAAATGTATTATCAGAAATTATTGAAAATATAAATAATTCAATTAAAATGTATGTACAAATATTATAGTAATATAAAATATATTAAAATATAAAATATTAATATCAGATCGTTATTATTTGTACCATACAGCACCGAGAAATGGAAAAATGATAATGAAATGCCACCATTACCATTGAAAGTAAATGATTTAATCCTAACATTGTTATCACCTCAACTTTTAAATTCAAATCAAAACTCTTCATTCAAAATTCCACTATCAAAAAAAGTCAATGATTGGAATTTAATTGTGAATGATGACGAAGATGATGATAAAAATAAGGACAATAAATAAATTAATTGTAAATTAAAACTATCCAAGCAAAAAGTAAAATTTTATTTCTTTTACATCCAATAATGAATATACAATAGTTAATTATTTAAATTTAAATCAATTATTTGGCCATCAAATAATATTGAGTTTATTTCTTTGTTATTTATAATATATAAATTTTTTACCTCTTTCTCAAAATAAAACTTTTACGAATTTAATATAAAAACATACAACTTCCAACTATTAAATAAAATGAAAAAATAAACATAGATATTATTAAAAATTTTATTTGATTGTTTTACAATTATTTTATTATTAATTTTTAAATTAAATTAAAATTTAAAATATCTTTTTTTTTTTGTTGGAATCATTCCAAAAATTTATAAACAGATTAGCTAATAATAATATCATATATTTTAAACAATGGATTATGTTCCATATCCACATAAAAAAGGAACAAAGGAAGAAAGAAGAATAATAATAGAATGTTATTACATGGTGAAAGAAGAGTTTTATTATCTTTTAGAATTGGATCAACTTGAAACTGAACCAACTGCCAATCAAATTATTGAAGTGTGTCAAGAAAGAATTAGGTTCACTAATGAATCAAACTACAGTTCTGGTGAAAAAGATTATATTACTGAATGTTATAATAAAATGCAATATATTTTAACTAATCCAAGATTGAAATCAGTTTACCTAAATGAATTTTTTGTGCATATTCTCAACCATGTATATAATAGATCAAAATATTTTAAAGTTCAATTAATTATGAATGGTGTACTTGATATCATCAAATATCCATTGAAAAGAATATCTATGATCACTGCAAGTAGAGATGGTATTGTATCAACAATTAGAATTGGTAAAGAAATGTATAAACATAATGGATTATTTGGCCTATTTAAAAACTCGGTATTGTCCATTCTTCCAATTAATAGTACTCTAAGTATATTGTTGAAGCAAGCAAACTTTAATAATGGTCTAGATGAAATTATAGCTTTAAATGCGGTTTGTTCATTAATTGATATACCATATTCATTTATGGTTTCCACTGTAATGTTATCACCTTTGTCAATGTCATTTTTAAATATAATAAAAGATATTGTATTAAGAAAACAAGTTGGCGGTAAATTAGAATTGGGTGCGTTTATAATCTATACATTCCGCTCAACACTTGCGCTATACGCTATCAAACATACAATTGATTGGTCTATTGATTTTATTGAATCGTTAATTGCTGATAAACGTTTGTATAATCCAAATTCAAATTTTTGGAAATGTTTTGAAAAAGTTTGGTGCAATCCTATAGTCAATGGTGTCTTAAAATCTTTTTTCATGTTTCCATTGGAAGTTATTAGTTGCCAATATCAAATGGAATATATTTTATCAGCAGTTAATGGTTTACCAATTCCATCGATTGTTAATCCAATTTCAATGGCAATTAAAATTGTAAATCAGCAATCCTATAAAATGCTTTATAATGGTGTTATGTTTTATGGAATACCTATTATTTTAAAAAAGTTTTGTGATAACTTGTTCCCATTCCTCAATAGTCTAACTTTAAGATTTGAACCTTAAAAAAGTGGTGTGTACACATTTTCATAATGCAATATTAAAGGATTTTAAATTATAGTAATACAAATATATGTGCGTACAAATAAAGATAGTAATAACAATATAATAAAAATGTCAAAAGAGAGAGTGAAAAATAATTAATAAAATAAATTAATTTATTTTTTGTTTATTATTATAAAGATAACCATAAGATAATTATCTCCTTTTTAAAAATAGTATTTGTTTTTTTTAAATAATTATTAACCATACCATATATATTATATTGTGTATACACAATAAAAATATTCTCGTCTACACCACACTTTTTAACTAATTTTTCTATAAAGAACACACACACATAAAAACATAAACACCACAATAATTTTTAAAAATTTTAATATTTAAATTGGATATTCATATTTATATTCATTTATAAGAGATAAATAATAAACTATACAAAATATATTAACGTTTTCATTCTGTAAAGAAAATTTTTAATATTTAAATTGGATATTCATATTTATATTCATTTTGTAAAAAAAAAAAAAAAAAAAAAAAAAAAAAAAAAATTTTGATTTTTAATTTTTTTTTTTTTTTTTTTTTTATTGTACAAAAACAGTGTGTAATTAGATATTTTTTGATCAACATATTTCAACATATCTCGTTTAACATATAAAGCATATATACATATATAACCTCTTCCCCCAATAATAAATAATATAATATAATATAATAAATCATGAGTGTAATGACTGTAACACCAATTTGTTTATTACCAATAGGTAAACTCCCAAAGGTTTGTTGTTTTTTTTTAAGAATCATCAATACAATGAATAATGATCCTAATCAACTTACTTTAATAGGTATGCGTTGTAGTTGGTGATCCAAATAGAGCTAAATTAGTTTCAGAAAAACATTTTCAATCAGCAGAATTAGTATGTGCAGTTAGAGAATTTCATTGTTATAAAGGAATGTGGAAAGGTACAGAAATGTTAGTTATGTCTCATGGTATTGGTGGTGGTGGTGCATCAGTTTGTTTTGAAGAGCTCATTCAAGCAGGTATTACTACAATCATTCGTGCAGGTACAGCAGGTAGTTTTGATCCACGTTATCGTGAAGGTTCACTCGTTATTGCAACTGGTGCTGTTAGAAGTGATGGTGTAAGTGAAGGTCTTGTTCCATTAGGTTACCCAGCAATATCCGATCATGAAGTTGTTGGTGCTTTAATTGAATCTGCTAAATCAAATGGACTCACTTCAGATAATTATGGTGTTGGTATCATCACAACAGTTGGTCACTTTTTCGATGGTCCATTAGGTAATCACAATAAACTCTGGGCACGTTCAAAAGTTTTAGCAATTGAAATGGAAGCTTCTGTTCTTTTCATTGTTGCTTCACTTCGTGGTATTAGATCAGGTGCTTGTGTAAACATTGATAACTATATCTTTGAAAGAGAAATCTCTGATAAATACGAACCAAATAGAGATATCGTTCATCAAGGTACTTTTAAAATGCTCGAAGTTGCATTAGACGCTGCTAAAAAATTATCTTTACAATAATTAATTAAAATACATTAATACATACATACATTCAATCCAATTTAATCATTCATTCATTCACCAGCGAGTAGTTTTGTAATAGTAACAAGAAATAAATAATCAAATAGCAAATATAATCAATCAACCTCAACCAACACAATTTAAAATCATATTTCTTTTGTGCGCATTAAAGAATAAAATTTAAAATATATAATATACAGAAAAAAAAAAAGCCGAATTATTATTATATTTGTTGCATGTGTGATCATTTCGTATTTTTTTTTTTTTTGACTTTTTTTTGACAAATATTAAAATGTTTGAAAACAGTCATATGACTATTATTTATATTAAATACAGATATTTCAATAATATCTAACAATATAACAAAATATCAATAACAATCTAATATGTTTATTTTTAAACATTGATATTTGTTTGTTAAATAACCGAAAAAACCGAAGTATCTAATTATTAGTGGGTCGAAATTTGGTAAATTTTTTTTTTTTTTTTTTTTTTTTATTAAATTTCAATTGCCGAAATCATTAGATTATGATATGGCGAGCCCACAACAAAATATGTTATAATTGTGATTATTGTTATAATTCTTCTTTGTGTTTGTAAAACAATTAAATTTAAAAAAAGATTTACTTGATACCTTTTTTTTTAAGTTGTTGCTACAAATAAAAGGAGAATTATAACAATAATAAATATTCAATAAACACATTAATTATTTTTTAATACATCAACCAAGCGACAAATAAAAATGGCTCTATTTAAAAAAAAAAACAAGACAAATAAAAAAAGAGTATTGTACATGTTTTTTTTTTTTTAATAAAATCAATTTTATTTGTTGTTTGTTTGTTAAAATTCGACAATAAAGTAAAAAAGAAATAGAATGGTTTTGGTATTCCAATCCACCGAATAGCTTAACGGTAAGATTTTTGGAATCTGGCTCTTGCACCACGACCACCAAATTTCTTTGGTTCACAACGACGTGGATCAGCAACTAAGAGTGAACGATCGTAATCTAAGATTCTCTTTTTGATTTCGTTTTTGGATTCTTCATCAACGAATTTTTGATGATAAGCAACGATTGCTTTTGCGATTGCTTGACGGATAGCATAGATTTGAGCGACTGAACCACCACCTCTAACTCTAACACGGATATCAACTTCAGAGTAAATTTCTTTACCAACAATTAAGATTGGTTCGTAAACTTTTAATTTTAAGTTCTTTGGTTGAACGAATTCTAATGGAACACCATTAACTTTAACTAAACCTTTACCATTGGTACAGTATGCAACTGCAACGGCGGTTCTAAAATAATTTGATAATAAAAATAATTAATATTATTATTCGTATGTATTGGGTAATAAACAAAGTCAAAAAACTTCAACTCAGGTTCATAATAACTAGGCAAAGGTTTCAAGAAGTATAAAAGGGGTAGAAGGAATTTTTATTCATAGTCACGATGCTATACACCGACACAATTTAAAATAAATTAAATGTATGTTGTGTCTCTATATAACTTAATGTGTGTACTATGTATCTTTGTCACTCTTAAAATAATATATCAAGTGTTAAATGGACCACTCTATTTATATATATTTTTTTATTATTCCTTTTTTTTTTTAATCTACCACCAATTTACTCTTTATGCCTAAGCCCATCATCAATTATGAATCCTGAATTGTTGTTAATGGACACAAACAAGGATTATAGTTTATAAAAGATGACCCACCTTTTTTTACCGTGGGTTTGAACAACGTTCTTTGTTGGGGCAACAGCTTGAGTCATGGTTTAAAATATGATTGTATTGACACAAAAGAAAAAGAAAAATAAAAAAAAAAAAAAAAAATTTTTTTAAGCAAGAACACAAAAAAAAAAAATAAAAAAAAAAAAAAAAAAAAAAAAAAAAAAATTAAAAAAAATAAAAAAATAAAAAAAAACCCGGTGTTGCTTATCATATGATTTTTAAAATATTACTAGTACTATACATTTTTACATTTATTTATTAATTGGATGTTGTGTTTTTGTTATTTTCATTGTAATTATAATGATTATTTAAATAAATAAATAATGATTATTATAGAATATGTTTGTGTGGTTGTTTTTTTTTTTTTTTTTTTTTTTTTTTTTTTTTTTTTTTTTAATAAATTTTTTTGTTTTTTTTTTATTAAATAAATTTTTTTTTTTTTTTTTTTTTTTTTTATTATCAAGTTTTTTTTTTTTAAAAAAAGTGAGTTTGTTGTTGATTAATTAAATAATTGATTATTGTGAATTGTGTTCAGTTACTCTATCATCTTCATCGATACAAGGTAATTTTGATTTTACAAGTATAGTTGGATCTTCGTGGAATTGTAAATCATCATCATTACATCTACCTTCTTTTTGTAATTCCATGTATGCTTGCCAATTTTCACGATTTTGGCTGATTACTTTTAGTAGGAATTTACTTTCATTTAAAAATTTAGCCATACTTTGAAACAATGGAGCAGCAACAAAATCAATGAAATCAGCGGCAATTCTAGCACGAGTTGTTTTAGTTTTATCCATAAATGGCGTAACTGGATAACCACAAATTGTTTCGTAGTGAGATTGTTGAAAGAATTCGTCAGATACTCTTAGTGACCATTCGAAATTTAAATGCCATGGTCTTGCAATATTTGAGATATCACCACACTTTATCAAAAAATTTAAAATCATTTGACGGTCTTCCTTTTTATTACGATCGAATGGTAAATTGTTTAAATGATGTTGAAATTTATTTGTATGTTCAAAATGGTTTTGCATGTCTGTCGCTAAAATTAATTGAACAACCGATCTTCTCAATTCCTTATATTGATCTTCATTTAATCCTTCTAATATATTACAATCACTATTTCTTAAAATTTTAAATGTTAACATTGCATGATGATTCTGTAAGAGTGAATGTTGTTGATTAATATATGTATATATATATATATATATATATCGATGATATTATTTATAAATCTAAATTTAATTAAATCTTACCTCTAAAACGGAAATATCATTATATTCTAATGATAGTTCAGTTTGAGCATTAACTTGAAAAGTATTATTGAAACCAGGATGATTTAAATCATGACACATACAAGAGATGAGTAATGCAAAGATATCAAGATGAGTTAAATATTGAGCGGCATTGAATGAAGTGAGAAATGTATAGACAGTTTGAGTTACATCAAATGCATGAGTGAAATTATGATATCTATTATTTTTTCTGTACAATGCATTTACAGTCATGATAAAACGTTGAAGTTTTTCAATTGGAATTTTAAACATCTCTGGTAATTGAAAGTTTTCAAACATATCAACAAGCAAAGGCATTAAATCATCTTCTGAATATTTGAATACATCAAATTCCCAACCTTTGATAACTTCTTTTGTATCACGTGTATATGTTGTTTGTGGAAATGTTGGGATTGAATTTCTACGACTTGTGGTTGATGAAAATTCTGATACCAAAAAAGATTTGGTAACTGGATCTACTGAATCATTTTTAATTAATTTTTCAAATGATGGTCTGTAGATATTTGATGAACCTAATTCCTTAAGAATTGAATTAAGTTTTTCCTTGATCTCAAATTCATGACTAGACCAAGTTGCTTGTTTCAATAGTTCTTCAATGTTTCTTGTGACACTAACTAATGGTGATTCCATTGCCTCTTTGGAAATGGATGACATTTTCGATATTTTTTTAGTGAGTTCTTCAATTTCATGTTCTTTTAATTCCATCTCTTTTGCCAATTTATTACCTTTTTCTCTTTCTTGTGCCAATGATGCTTTATATTCTTCTTCTTTCTTTCTTTGCCAAATACTTTGTAATACTGTATCAATCTTTTTCTTTAATAATTCTTTGGCAATTGGTTTTGTTAGAAAATCTTGTCCACCAATTTTAATGGTATCATTTGCATATTTATAATCAACTGCTGTACCTGACATTACTGTGGGCATAAAAATAAGATCAACTATTATTAATATTTGTACATTACAACAAAGTTGATTTCATTAATTTATACATACAAATAACTGGAATATGTCTATGGATTGGATGATCATTAATTCTCTGTAATAAATCAAATCCTGTAACTTGTGGCATCATAACATCAGTTAAAACTAAATCATATTTTTGTTGACCTTCATTAATTCTTTCCCAAGCTATTTTACCATTTGGTACCAATGTTACTGAAATATTTCAAAATAGATTAGATTAGTAATAGATTTTGAGAGAAATAAATATATTAATCTTAAATTGAATAATTACCATTATAATGAAACTTCTTTAATAAATTTTCTAAAATCTTTCTTTGTACATCATCATCATCTGCAACCAAAATTCTCACTTTAGATGGTGAATATTCTTCTTGTTCTTTATGTGGTTTCTCTTCTGCTCCATTAATATTGTTGATATTGCTATTGATGTTGTTATTGGCATGACCATTTGTCAAAGTAGTTGTAATGTTATTATTGTTGTTATTGTTGTTAATACTATTGTTTATATCATTATTGTTATTATTATTATCATTATTATTATTATGTAATACTACATTTATTATATTATCATTGTTACTACTACTATTGCTATTATTATCCAAACCATTACAACTACTATTACTACTATTATTACTACTAATACCACTACTACCGTTCATCGTACTATTAATATTTTCAATTTCAGATATCATTGATTTTAATGAATTTGGATCGTTACTGTTTGATGGTGAAGGTGATGTTGATGCAGATGAAAGAAATTGATCAATTTCTTCTTGTTTATTATTCATTTGTTACTATATATTGTATATGTTTTACAAAAAGGAATAACACAATATTGTTCTTCCTTTTGTGGTGTTATTATGATTTTTTTTTTTTAATATATTTCTAACTTTATAAATTTAAATTTTAAATTTTAGTTTTTATTATATTAATAAAAGTTTATATAAATAGTTGTTGAAAAAAAAAAACTGTGATATCAAGTAAAAGAGTTTAATGTTGCTTTTGTATGATAGAGACTCTTTTTTTGTGTGGTGTTATTTAAAAAAAAAAAAAACAAAGAATATTATAATTTTTGTGTGGTGAAAATGAGAGAAACGACAAAAAAATGAAAAAAAAAAAAAAAAAGAAATTGGCTTGATTATTAATATAAATGGTAAAAAAAAAAAAAAAATAAAAAATTTAAATTTTAAAAAACAAA
>JACAFY010019994.1:0-12120 GCA_015252635.1 Dictyostelium capitatum | reverse complement strand
TTCCTTTGTTTATTTATTTATTTATTTGTTTGTTTGTTTGTTTGTTTATCTGTTTGTTTGTCTGTTTGATTTTTTTTTGGGTTTAAATCTTATTTTTATTTTTGTATGTTTAAAAATGAGAATAAAATAAGAATTGTTGTAGTATATATATGAGATTCTTTTTG
Source organism: Dictyostelium capitatum (assembly GCA_015252635.1). Lineage (NCBI taxonomy): Eukaryota > Evosea > Eumycetozoa > Dictyosteliales > Dictyosteliaceae > Dictyostelium > Dictyostelium capitatum. The sequence goes on along the minus strand of JACAFY010019994.1, from coordinate 11,956 downwards.
ATGGGTTGGGAAAATATCGCATTTATTAAAGATTTTTATCAAAAAAAACAAAAAAAAAACCTTTAGGCTTAAGGAAAAATTAGATATTTTGTTTGGTTGATATTGAAAATAAAAATAAATAAATGTCATATAATAAATCTATTGACAAATACTGTACCAAAATTAACGTAGATGATCCAAATTATTCTTTATTATTATATTTATCGTACTCTGTCCCAATATTCTAAACTATTACTTTCTTTATTGTTATTATTATTGGACATTTTTATTTTCGGTTTTTTTTATATTAATATAAATAAAAATAATCAAATCACTCAAGAGAGTGGCGGGTTTTTTTAAAAACTTTACGAATTGCAACGTAAAAACAATGTTGATGATCCCACAATTGTCAACATTTAAATATAAAGCATATTAAAGAATAAATAAATAATTATTTCAAATTAGTTGGATCGAGACAAAGTTCCTAACCGGTGCTGATGATAATCAATATATTTTTTGGTTATTATTGATTATCTGTTATCGTAGATAGTTCAGTGATGGGCATTGTTTATTTGCTTACTTTAGAATAAACTAAATCATCTCAGGTACAAACCTTACTTTTATTTTTAACAATTAAAAAAAACAAAAAACGATTATTTTAAACACAATAGTATAGTATATAACAAATAACTTTTTTATTTTTTTTATTATCATTTATTAAAAAACATTTTATTATAAATTATTGTTATTGTTTGGGAGACAGGGATCCTCACAAAGGTAAATAGACAGGGATCCTCACAAATGCAAATATATTCATATATTTTATTGAATAATAAAAAAAAACATATGATGTTTCCCAAATATGTTTATCATTTTATTTGTATTGAAAATTCTTAAATTATTTTCAAATAATTAAAACATTTTTTATGGTACCACACACCCAAATAATTTTGTGTGGTGATACACCCCAATTTCAAAAAACCAACAGATTTGTTAATAATATGAAAAAATATAAAATAAAAAGTGGTGTGGGTTTGAGTGTGTTTAGATATTGAAATTTTTATAATTTATATGTGGATAGTATTGATCTATATCAATATCTGGTCAGTTTAATAATTTTTATTTTCTGTACAAACTATTCACATCACATATGAAATTCAAAGTTTTTTCTTTGACCTTGTTCATCACACTGATTCACTAAATATTTATTCTAAATTTAAATCGACATACACATTAGGTTTTTTAAAACTACAAATTTTAAAAAAAAAAGTATGACACATGTGTTAAAAGATTGATATCAATATTTCTTGAACAACTAAGAAGCGCAATAAATCTTTTTTATTGGAGATTAATAATAGAGAATCAATGTGTTTTTCAGTTATTTAATTCTAAAAATAAATTTTTAAATTCAAGGTACATGTTTTTGAAAAAACATATAAATAATAATAATTTTTATTGTTTTTTTTTATCATTATTAAATAAATAAAATACAATCTTGAAAATTATATTATTAAATTATACTTTAAAATGGCAACCACCAGAGAATTTAAAGCACCAATATCAGAACCATCATCTGTAATTGGAAAATTAGCATTAAATGTTAAAGATAAAACATCAAAAAATAGTGTAAATAATTAAAAAGTTAATATTTATTTATTTAAATTTTGAAAGTTATATTAATAAATTTTGATATTAATATCATATATATATAGTTTAAAAATGAATTTGGTGAAAGTGTATATGTATTATATACAGCTAAAACTATTGATACTGATGAAATTGTTCATCATCTTGGTGGTAAATCACAAAAAGGAAATTGTGCTGAAGTAAATCCACATATTTATCATGTTTTAATTGATAAAACTGTAAAAATTGAATCTAAAAAAATGGGTAAAGGAAAACAATTTCTAACTGTAGTTGGAGAAGTGTCATGTAAAATATTATTATTTAATCACGAAAAGAAATCTGGTTCTGGTTTATTTAGATTTAGTAGTAAAAAAGTATTAAAAGATCCTTCAATAATGGTAACTACTAAAAAATTAGAAATTCAACCCAAAGAAATTAAAAGATTCATTATATATGGTAAAGAAACTAAAGAAGAATATAAAAATAGATTGATTTTACAAATGGAACAAAATCAATTTATTGATACACATAAAAGAAAAGAAGAAGAAGTTAAAAAATTAGAAGAAAAAAAAGAATTAAAAGAAGCTAAAAAGGAACAAATAAAAAATGAAAATAGAGCATTTGTTCATGATGTAATATTAAAAGCAACTCCAACAACAACATGTTCATTTGGTGTAGATTTAAATTTAGGTATTAGTTTAGGAAGTGGATCGGCTATAAAAGATGCAAATGCTCATAAACAATTGAAAAGTGGGAATGATCAAAAATATCAATATGGCACTGTCTCAGCAAAAAAAGATTCTGCACCAACTACTACTAAAATAGTAGGTGGAAAATATGATAAAGAAGGTAAATTAAAATGCTAATTATTCATTCATACACCTCAAAACTAAATGTATTATTATAAATATAACCCTTTTTTTAAAAAAATTTAAAATTAAATTAAATAAATTAATCTATTAAATTTTACCACAAATCTTAAAAAATTACTTTTTATTTTTAATATATATTTTAATGAATTATTTAGCACCATAATGATTATATTGATTGTGGTGCACTTTGTAAAATTATGGTGTCATTTATAAATGAATATATCAAATCATTATTTGAAATAAAACTAATAACAATACATATTTAATAATATTAATTATTACTAATACTAAAATTAATTTATCTTTTTTTTATCTATTATCATCTAATAGATCAATTATTTGAAATTTGAAATTAATAACTCGAAGTTTAGAACCTTTGAATAAACCAACTAACTAACCAAAATTAAAAATTATAAAAGGGTCAATTTCATTTCAAATTATTAAAAAATACAAAATATTCAAATTATAAATTAAATATCAAGTTATAAATTTAAAATTCTTTATTAATAAACAGTATTCTTTTAAAAAAAAATGAAATTCATTCAATTATTACTTGCCATGTTATTATGTGTTGCAATTGCATCAGCATCATCTGATTATAGTAGTCAATGTTCAATTAGACAAATTCAAGTTGATCATTATACTGTTGATCAAGTTACAATGGTTACTTATTCAGTAACAATAACAAATCTTACAAATAGAAAGATTAGATCACTTTACATTGATTCTCATCAATCATTAGTATTAAAAGATAATAATTCATTTACCAATATTGAAAGATTATCAAATGGTGAATTTTGTTTACCAAGAGAATTACAACCATATGGTTCACACACATTCCATATTACATTAAAAAGTACTGTTCATGTTGATTTATTCATTAAATCAATTGCTTACTATTAAAAAGTTCATAATCAAAATTGTTATAACAAATTTAATAAATATACATATATGTTATTATTTTCACAAAAACCATTAGAAATGAATAATCAAAAACAAATATACAGTAAATTTATATATATTTGAAATAACTTTATTAGTTTTTTATTGTAGTAGCAAAGGATGTATTACCATTTGGATATCTCTTTAATTTTTGGTTATAACATTTTTATAAAGAAATTAACTTGTCTTCTCTTTTTTATAATGACATATATAATAGATATTACAATAGCAGTTGATACAACGACAGAACCAACGATAATACCTGCCAATTGAGAAGTTGATATTCCATACCAACTACAACTTTGCCAAATACACCTGTACTAACTACAAATACATCTGTACCAACTACAACTTTACCAAATACACCTGAACCAACTACAAATACATCTGTACCAAATACAACTTTACCAAGAAAAGGGTCACCTATCAATAATAATGGTATTATTAGTATTAGGAGTTGATGGAACAACAAAAACTATAGATCCAATGTTAAATAATAAATGGGCAAAAACAACAATCCATATTCCTGATGAATTGGTGTTTGATATCATCCACCATTTAATGATCCATCATGTGTTGCATCAAAAACTCCAATTAAATGAAACAATTTTTTTTCAAAACGAATTCCAAATCCAATAATAAATATATCTAACAATAAATAATTAAATACATAATTATACTATACCTTTTAAATTGTATGTGTTCATATAAAAGTTGTATGTATCTCCATATAAACGTTGTGTGTGCACATATAAAAATTATTTAATGTTGTCCAATTATATTTTTTTTAATACCAAAATGTGTGAAATTCTGTTGTTGATAATATATACATATAATATTGGAAAATACTAATTATTATATTTATTAAAGTAATGGTGTGTGCATGTTTTATTTGTTGGAAATTATTATATGAGTTTTTACAAAAAATGAAAAAAAAATTAAAAATTAAAAAAAGCAGTTGGAAAATTTAAAGTCACAATAATTTCTTTTTTCTCTCTCTCACTAATTTTTTTGCGCATATTATTATTTTTCAAAAACTGAGAGCAAAAAGAAATTATTGCGAGTGTTTTGATTAATATTATAGCATTCTTGGCATTTAAAGAATAATACTTTTTATTTTTTTTTTCTGAAATATTTTTTTTTTTTCAAAACGGACAAATGCTCAACACAATCAATTATTTGGAAAAAAAAAAAAAAAAAATGAATAAAGTTTTAATATTTACAATATTTTCATCATTATTAGTTTTGTTTGTTAATTCTCAAGGATCACCATCACAATGTAAATTCAATGGATATGATTATTCAAATTTGAATGGAAGCTATTCAAGTAGTGGTGGTGTTTATGATTACTATTTTAGTATTTGTCGTGAGGATAAAAGATGTCTTAATACTGGATTTGCCTCTTGTCAATTGGATAGTGGTAGATATTTATATCTTGTTGGTTCGTTGGCTCAAGGTTCATTTTCAAAAGATAATAGTGGCAATACTGTTTTATCATATAAAACAAATACAAATCCATGTTCTTCTACCTCTTTTAGAAGAATTGAAATTACTCTAAAATGTGCATCTGGTCCTATTGTAATAAGCTCAACATCTGAAACAAGTGAGTGTAAATATTCACTTTCGATGCAAGGTGCTGATCTTTGTACAATAACTCCAACCCAAACTCCAACTCAAACACCAAATGTTACAGTAACTCCATTACCAATACCTAAGATAATTTGTGAAAAATCAGTTTATGGAATTGTTATAAATAGTACATCACCAATTAAATGTACTGTTTATGGATTAGGTGAATGTTCAACATATTCAGGTGATTCTTGTTCTTCCGAAAATCAATCAAGTATTGTTGTTTGTTCGACAAATAGTAAATCATTGCAATGTAATGGAAATATTATTATATGTAAATCGTTAGATTTAGAATGTTCAATTAACAAAGCAAATGAAGGATTAAATGTAAATGGTAACAAAATCAAATCAAATATTTTTGATTCTAGTGAATTACATCTATAATAATACTAACAACAAAAGTATACTGCAAATTTTGCAATAATAATTTTCTAAAAAAAATAAAATTATTTATTCACAATTTTAAAATAATAAATGTGTTAGTTTAATTTATTACTATTATTAATATTATTAATATTATTATACAGCATTAGATATAATACAGTATAGTATTAAAAAGTAACATTACGACAAAATTTTTTTTTATTCTTAGTTTTTAAAGAATAATAATATTTTTTTATTTTATTTTTTTTCCAAATATTTTTTTCTTAAACAACAGCACAATCAATTTAATTATATTGTAAAAAAAAAAAAAGAATGAATAAAGTTTTAATATTAACAATTTTATCATCATTGTTATTAGTTTTGGTTGTAAATTCTCAAGGATCACCATCACAATGTAGTTACAATGGATTTGACTATTCTAATTTAAATGGAAGTTATTCAAGTAAAGGTGGTTCTTATGATTACTATTTTAGTATTTGTGGAGAGGAAAAAAGATGTCTTAATACTGGTTTCTCAGCTTGTACAAAAGATAGTTTAGGTTTTTTATATCTTATTGGTTCATTGGCTCAAGGTTCATTTTCAACAAATTCCAATGGTAATACTGTTTTAACATACAAGACAAATACCAATATATGCAATAATGGTATTTATAGATTTATTGAAATTACTCTAAAATGTGCATCTGGTCCTATTGTAATCAGTAACGTAGTTGAAAGTCCACTTTGTAAATATTCAATTTCTATGGAAGGTGCTGCTCTTTGTAAATAATTTCACACCACACAAATTTTTATAAAGTACTATTGTATTAAATAAAATAACCACTACACATTTTTATTTGTTTTTACTTATTTTTTGAAAGTTTGTTGTATTTTGTCTGTTCCCTTAAAAATAAATAAATATACTTTGTGTGAGCGTTTTTGTGTGACAATGTTTTATAAAAAAATACTTTTAGCTGAGAATCAAAAAAAAAAAAAAAAAAAATTTGTTTGAAATGTTTACTTTTTATTAACACAAATACCCTATTAGTGATTGTTTGTGTGATGACAAATTGATGTAGATTGACGATAGATTGTGGGGAAATTTAATAGATAGAGTGGATTGAGGACAATGTGATAAGGTAGAGCGATAGATTGCATCACCTTATCATATTGTCCTCACTGATTATAAAATAAATATCAATCATTAGTATTAAAAGATAATAATTCGTTTTCTAATATTGAAAGACCATCAAACGGTGAATTTTGTTTACAGGACTATGGTTCACACATTCCAATTACATTAAACTGTTCATGTTGATTTATTCATTAAATCAATTGCTTACAAATAATAAATATACATATGTTATTTTCACAAATTAACAATTGAATTTAACTTTATTAGTTTTTTATTGTAGTAGCAAAGGATGTATTACCATTTGGATATCTCTTTAATTTTTGGCTAACATTTTTAAAGAAATTAACTTGTCTTTTCTTTTTTATAATGACATATATAATAGATATTACAATAGCAGTTGATACAACGACAGAACCAACTATAATACCTGCCAATTGAGAAGTTGATAGTTTATTTTCATTACCAGTATTACGCAAACAAACAGAATTTGGATCATTATTAGATACTCGATCAGAATCAACCAATACACTGAAATCAGGATCAATTACAACACTTTTTTCATACCAAGGGATATTTATAGCAATTAATGAATTTGATGAATGTCCATTATCAGTATAACCAACACCAATATCAACACTACTACTACTACCAATATTTAATAATTCATTTGAAATTGTAATAATTCTATCATCAACAATACCACGTTTAATGAATCTACCATAAATTGAATGATCATTTACTTGTAATTTCAAATAATTTGAATTATCACCAGATGAAGTTTCACCAAATTCTTTTGATGAACATGAATCAGTATTTTGATTATCAGATGATTCAAATGATGCAGACATTATTAATTGTAATTTATTTAAACTACTCGAGAATGAATATGGTCCAATTGAAATTGTATATTTAATTGATGATGGACTCATTTTAATTTGTTGATTTGCAAAATTAATATTGGTTTCATTTTCATACCATTGTAATAATACTGTAATATTGGTTAATGATTTATCATATGGTGATATAATATCAGTTGTATATTGATTAATAGTTGAATTAATTTTAGTGTATATCCATTTATCAAATTTAAATATTTTAATTGGATTAGATTGAAAATCAAATTCAATTAATGATACAATTGAAATTAATGACTTAAAAAATATTTCTTGATTTTCTTCATCACCAATTGGTATTACAGTAGTTGGATTTGATATATTAACAGTTGGTTGTGGTATAACAATAATTTGTGATGAGCAATCTAATCCAATCCATGGTGAATAACAAATACATCCAGTTGTTACTTCACAATATCCATGTTTTAAATTATTATAACATTGATTTTTACATATTTGTGGTGCATTTGTTGTTGGAATTGTTGGTGTGGTTGTTGGTGTTATAACTGGACTAGTTGTTCTATTTATATATTTTGAATATTTTGGTGTAATATAAATAGAATTTGTAAAATAACTTCCACCACTATTAACCAATACATTAATTTGAAATATTTGATTGATAAATGATGGATATTGATAAATATTTTCAATTTTAACTACTCTATCTGACAAAATTGTAAAATTACCAGATATTGCAGGTGTTAAATATAAATAAACTTTTGAAGCATTTGTTAAACCATAACCATATAAATTAATTGATCCATCACCTAATTCATTAAATGAATAATCTGTAATTTGAGAAATTAAATTTTTAAATTCAACTGGAATTGAATCCATTGATCCAATTAATCCATTTTCGAATAATTGACTAAATGAAGCACCTGAATAATAACCAGCATTATTTAATACACCATATACACTATAAATAAACCCATCTGGGTACCCAAATCCAAATGGAAATCCACCATTACATGTATAATAAACATTTGTTGATACATTTAATATTGGGTTATCAATATTTAAATTTTGAATAAAACAAGGTATTTCTGAAATTTGTAAATCAACTCCAATTAAATAAACAATTGGTAATTGATCAATTCTAATACCAGATTCTAAATCTATTACATTTAATTCAAATTGAATTGATCTATCAATTTTACCAACATCAATTATTTGACCTGGATTAACAATTTTTAATGATTTAATTATTGGTGATGTTTTATCAGGTGTTTCAGTTATACAATTAATTGAAATTGTAGTTGGATTTAATTTACCCATAAATTGAATTAATGGATTATTATAGGGAGCAATACCAATACTATCTTTTGAATAAATTGAAAAGTAATTTCTATTACCACCAGTATCAAATAATTCAATTTCACTAATAACATATTTTTGAGTTGCCATTACATTTGATGTAATTACAATTGTTATTTTAAAATCACTATTATAAATACCATCACCTGATTGTAAATTTACTTTTGGGTTCAATTGAAATTTAAATATTGAACCATCCATTACACCACGTACTATAATATGACCACTTTTAAATCCATTAATTAAATCTGTAACTCTTAAATTCCATCCAAATTCTAATCCAAAACCATTACAATTAACTATTCCATTTACATTTGGAAATTTATCTAATTTTGTAATTACTGGACCATAACCATCATATTTTGAACAATTTATAAATAATTGAGAAGTAATTGGAAATTGATAACTCTTTATATAAATTTTTGAATTTAAAAGTAATTTAAATGGCACATAACCAGGTTGACTATTCTTTGATATTTCAAATTTAATTTCATATAATCTTGTTTCATCATTCCAATTTGAATACCAATATTTATGAACATTATCAAATTCAATTGAATCAAATGTTTCAAATTCCAATGCAAATATATAATCTTTTTGATTTGATATAATGTCTGTAAAATTAAATGTAAATACATTAAATACATCTTGATCAGTTGGATTAATTTCTGGTTTTAACATATTTGTTGTATTTTGAATTTTATAAATATTAAAATCTAAAAAGTATATTTATTTAATAAAAAAATACAATTATTAGTACTAAATAATGAATTTTATTATCCAATTATATATTTACATACCAATATTTAAAAATGATGGCTGAACTAATCTAATTAATGGATTATATGATAAGAAATCTTTATATTCAAAAATTAAATAAGAAGTTGTAATTATGCTAATACTCGAAATTGTAAAAAATGAATCTACAAACATTTCATATCTTTCAGTTCCAGATACCAATGATAAAGTTAAAGATTCAATACCAAATCTTTTAAACTTGAGATCACTATCAACCAATTCAATATACTTTATATTTGATGGTAAATTTTGTTTAAATGTAATTGAAAAGGTATAATATTCAAATGATATTCTTTTGAATGAGTAATCCAATATGATAATTATTTCACTATTTACAGCAACGTTATTAAATGGTTGTTGAGCAGCTAAACCTTGAAATGGTGTATATAAAGTTCTTGAAATATTACTTGGTGCACCTGAGTTCAAATATGAAGCATCATAAAAATAACCTGTATTATTACCTTTTGAAAATCCATATGGCCAATTAAATGTATAATCAAACGATGATCCATAACCATTTACATATTTCATAGTAAGATCATATGAAAAAAAGTAAAATGGAATTGAAAAATGACTAAATGTTATTTTTGTTATAATCGGATAAATGGATGAGGTAGATGGAGTTAAATTGATTGGATAAAAAATAAATTCTGAAGGTGGTGGTAAAACTAAAAGATTTCCAGTATATGTTAAAGTAAATGATGGATTATGTGCAATATAAACATTTAAAGGGGTAGATGTCAACTGAATTGACATAAATATAGTTGTACCAGTTCCACCATATTTACTACCTGATCCATACATTGGTTTATATGATATTAATTTATTGGAAAATGTAATTGGAATAAATGAATTATTTGATTTTCTAATAATTGGTGAATGATAGTTTGATGAATTTGTTGTAATTGATATAATTGGAAATTCATTTAATCCAAATCTTACTGAACCTATTTCATTTGTAAGTGGATATAAAGCATAAAGAATTGTAAATTCATCCTGAAATTCTATATTTCGTGAAGAAATTAAAAATGACCATGTCCAATATTGTATTATAACATTGAAACTTGTGGGATATGATGAAATTGTATCAAATGGTTCAATAATTGTAACATAATAATGACCTGGATAAATTGTAATTGAATTACAAATATATGGTTCACAATTTACTACAATATCATTAATTGGTGTATCCAATTCAATATAAAATGAAAGTCCAGAACTTGGGGACCAACTAAAATCACTATGATGTAATACATTAACTTTAGTTGGAATCTCTATAGAATTAAATAGTAAATAAGTATATATTTATTTTTGTAATATATATTTATATATATATAATATATATATATATATATAAACAATTAATATATATAACATACCTTTACAGAATAAAGTGTAATTATAAATACCAAAACCTGAACCAATATAAAATATATCCATTGTTATTATAGTTTCTACATTTGATTCAATTGGATTTGTATTTATTTTTGCAAATAAATGAGTTGAATTTTTAAAAATTGTTTGAATATTTTTTACATTTAAATTACTAGATTTAACTTCTGATACTCCAAATTCATTATAAACCATTAATATTAATTCAAATTCACAAACATTTAAATTTGATAATTTTGGGTACTTTATTAATTCATCTTTTGAATAATCTACAAAAAATGATATTTCTGATTGAACAAAATTTAAAATAAATAAAAATAGTAATAATAATAATAATAATATAAACTTTATCATTGTTGTGATGATGAAGGTGTTTTTTATAATATGCGACACGAAAATAAATTTTAAAAAACATATGGTGATGGGAAAATTAAAAAAAAAATATAATATCTAGATATTTTGTGATTTGGGTATTTTTTTTAATTTCAAATAATCTGTGTTTTAAATGGATTGGTTGGGTTTTTTTAAATTACATTTTTATCAAACCATATGGAATTTTTATAAATTTTAAAATACAATGTATAATAACCCTTTTTTATTAAAAAAATTAAAAATAAAAATAAAAATAAATATAAAAATTAAATTTTACCACCAATCTTAAAAATTTGATATATTAAAAGATATTTATATGAACAAGGTTTAATTAGCATCATAATGATTATATTGATTAAATACCTTTGTAAAAATATGGTGTCATTTATGAATATATCAAATCATTATTTGAAATAATACATATTTAATAATATTAATTATTACTAATACTAAAATTAATTTATCTTTTTTTTTTTCCATTATCTAATAGATTAAATTTTTTGAAATTTGATATTAATTACTCGAAATTTAGAACCTTTGAATAAATTAAATAAATAAACACCAAATTAAAAAACTATAAAGGGTTCAATTTCATTTTCAATTATTAAAAAATATAAAATATTAAAATTTTAAATATAA
>JACAFY010019983.1:0-12137 GCA_015252635.1 Dictyostelium capitatum | reverse complement strand
ATTACCTCTGGGTGGCCCGGTCTTTTTTTTTTTTTTTTTTTTTGGTTTTGCATTTTTTTTTTTTTTTTTTTTTTTTTTTTCCCCATCACCTTTTTTTTTATAATTTTTTTTTTATTTTTAAAAATCATAAACAACATTCACACACAAGTGTACATTTATTAATACAAAAATGAGTACAATCAAACAACATTAAAATAATAATAATATAAACCAAATTTAAATGAACCATCATGTCAATGATATGTTAATAATTCAGATATTTATAGTTTTGATCAAGATCCAATATACATTATTTTTTGATGCGAAATCATATCGACAAACAAAACATAACAACTAAATTTAAAAGAATTGGTGTTGGTGCATCTGTTAATGCAACGTTTGTAAATAATAAATTATAATCAGTACAAATTCAAATCAATTAACTCAATCACATACATAAATCAACCCCAATATTAAGTAGAGGTAGATATATAATAAATTCAACCCAACACCAAATCCAGATCATCAAACATCATTATTAACACCAAAATATCATCCACAAGGTTTATCTGGTAGTAATACAGCAAGTGGTTCATCAGCAAGTGGAGGTGTGGAGGTGTTTAATTAGTTCAGCACCAAATGGAGATATAGCATCAGCATCATCAGCATCATCAACATCAATATCACCAGTTACATCAAATACTTCAATAATATCAATAAAAACATAATAATAATAATAATAATAATAATAATAATAATAATAATAATAATAATAACGCCAATACTATCAAATTCATCATAAACATAAGCACAACATATAATAAATACAGTGCCAAATACGCCAATTCAGAAGTTGGTAAATTAGAGGAATTGAAGAAACAATTCATATTGAAAAAGATACAACAAAACAACAAGTAAACAATACAATTTCACTGCCTATCATAAATGTTGATATAGATTATGCTTGATAGAGATAAAGAAAAGGATAAACCAAAATCAGATTAAAAAGATAAAAACAATACTAGTACAACCACCTACAACAACATCACCACAAAAAAGATAAATCAAAATCGGATTAAAAAGATAAAGACAATAAGGTATTATTAAGTTTTCTGGTTTGAAAAAAAAATGAAAAATGGAAAAAAAAATTTCATATAAGGTGGTTTGTTTTTACGCCAAAAAAAATTACAACAGTTTTTAAATGGGGTTTAATGTATATATAATATTTATTTTATTAAATTAATTCCCAAACACCAGTTGATTCATTTTTTTTAAAATGTTTTGGTTGCCAATTTAATGTTTTATGATGTTCAACTACTTTGGCTTTTGCAATTTCTAAATCACCATTTGCTTGATTAGCATCAGTTAATTCTTTCCAAACAATTGATGAATCAGTTGGTAAAATATAATCTACTGGTGATGGTGTTACATAACCTTGTTTTTTTGATAAACTATAAAATGGTTTTGTTTGATTGGCTTTGAAATTTGTAATTTTAGAATCACCATCCCAAGTACCAGTTATTTTATAAATTGGTGATGAGTTTTTAGTTATTGGTTCATTTGAATCAAATACTTTAGCATCATATGAATTCAATGATCCATATAACATTGGTTTAGCATGAAATTCACTTATTAATGAAAGATTATTTGACGAACATTTAATTGTTACTGTGCCACAATGTTCAAACATACTACGTAAAAAACGTACATATACATCTGGTAGTGTGATTGAATATGTTTCATTATAGTTACCTAATGTAATAGTGTATGGTCCTTCAAACATTGATTTAAAACTGGTACCTTCAAATATACCAGATAATTTATTATTGAAACATACTTTAATACCTTCACGTTTATTATAAATACAACTTGCAACTCTTGCTGGACTATCACTAACATGTTCAACAATAAATGAATTATCACCAATTATTTCACTTTCATTATCATAATTAAAAACACTGAAATTTGATGATTTAGTCTCTCCTACCAATCCATTACATGGACGTTTAGATAAACTTTCATAAACCATTAAAGATCCTGTTAAATATCTAAATATTAATAACATTCTTTCTTCTTTACATTCTGTTTTATTTGCCCTAAAATAATATTTTAGTTAATTTAAAACAATATACTATATATTAAATACTTTAATTATGTAACATACTTTAACAAAATATTAAAATTTTTAATAAAACTTTTATAAAATAATTGATTTGTTGAATATGGTAATAAAAATGCAGAAGGTAAATCAACTGTAGATATATCTGCACCCAATTTTAAATCCATCTTTTTAATTAATTTTAAAATATCTGAAAAAGTTGGTTCAATACCATTATCTTTATTTGCTTGTTCATCCATTTGTTATATATAGAAATATAGTTTTTATTGTAATGTGTAATTAAATATTTTGAAATTTAACAAATGGGTTTTTTTATTAAATAAATAAATTAAATTTTAAAAGTGTGGTTTAAAATTAAAATTAAAAATAAAATATTTAAATCTGAAATTATGTTTTTTTTAAAATCTAAATATGTATTTGTGTGTGTGTATAATAGTATATATTTTATTTTAGTAATATAATTTTTCTAAATGTATTATTCTGTTGAGTATTTATATATATATTTATTTTATACGATTAATTGTTTATTAAATTAAAGATATTCTTTTAATTCCCAATTACCAGTTAATTCATTTTTAATAAATTGTGTTGGTTGTAAATTTAATTTCTTTTGTCTTTCAATTACTTTTGATTTCGCTTTTGCTAAATTTGTACCATTTTCATTTGCATCAATTAAATCTTTCCAAATAATAGATGAATCAGTTGGTAGAATAATTGGATAATATGTTGTTGGATTTTGATCTGGTCTTTTATAAATTGTAGATATATTTGTTTTTAAATTTGTAATTTTTACTTCACTATCCCATTTACCTTGGATTCTATATAATGCTGGTGTTTTATTTGTAATTGGTGATTCATCTGTATCATAAAGTTTACCGTCAATTGAATTATATGAACCACCAATTAATGGTTTTGGAATATTATTTGAAACAATTGATACATTTGATGTTGAACTTTTTATAATACAAGGACCACAATATTCGACGAAACCACGTAAATATCTTGCATGTAAAGTTGGTGCAGTAACTGAATATGTTGTATTGAATTTTTCAAAATGAATTTTCAATGGTCCGTCCAAAGGTGAATGAATATATGTTCCTGAAAATATCATTTTCAATTGATTTATAAAATTAAGTCTTACACCTAACCTTTTATTATATACACAAGTAGCAACTATTGGTGGATTATCACTTAATTGTTCTACCATATAATAATTATCTTTAATTAATTCATTTTCATTATCTAAATCTATAGTATGAAAATTTGAAGACATTGTTTCACCGATAACTGCATTAACTGGTTTCTTTGTTACCTCTTCAATCTTTATATTAATTGTTGATATATATTTAAAAACATTCATAATTCTATCAATTTCATTTGTCATATTATTTGCTCTGTAAATTTTAAATTCTGTTATTAATATTATAATATTATTATTATTTAATAATGCTAAATTGAATATTTACTTTAATAAAAGGTTGAAATGATCACTGAAATTATTTGATACGTACGCGTGCGTTGAAAATGGTAATAAGAATGCGTGTGGTAACTCAAAATTTACAATATCTGTACCAATACTAATACCAGGATTTGATTTAATTAAACTAACAAGCATTGATACTCTTGATTTACCATTTCCTCTTTCAATTTCATCCATATTATCATCTGAAGTTGATTTTAATGATGATGCTTCATCTTGAACATTATTATTATCTAATTTATCTTGTTCAGATCCTAAATTTATTTTATTATTATTTTTACCCATATTATTTATTTTTTATTACTAAAGAGAATATTAATATATATATTTGTAATGGTGAATGAAAATAATTAATTAAAAAAAAAATTAAAAAATTAAATAAAACAAACATCAAACCATTTTTATAAAAAATTATTAGATTTTATAAATATAGGTAATGGGTATTTTTTAATAAAATTAGTGTGTTGTTGTTGTAAAAATTGCTATCATTAAAAAAAGTAATTTTTTCAACACACAGATAGGGGTTGAGATTTTCATAATAATTTATTGATGAAATGATTTATGTTTATATTAATTTATTATGAATGACACAATATTAGATTATAATGTATGTTTATATTAATTTATTTAATAATATTAAAGATATTCTTTTAGTTCCCAGTTACCTGTTAATTCATTTTTAATAAATTGTGTTGGTTGTAAATTTAATTTCTCTTGTCTTTCAATTACTTTTGATTTTGCTGTTACTAAATCTTTACCATTTGCATTTGCAACAGTTAAATCTTTCCAAATAATAGATGAATCAGTTGGAAGAATAATTGGATAATATGTTGTTGGATTTTGATGTTTTTTAAAAATTGTAGTGGTATTTGTAATTAAATTTGTAAATTTTGATTCATTATCCCATTTACCTTGAATTTTATATAATGCTGGTGTTTTATTTGTAATTGGTTCATCTGTATCATAAAGTTTACCATCAAATGAATTATATGAACCACCAATCAAAGGTTTTGGAATGTTATTTGAAATGATTGATAAATTTGATGACGAACTTTTAATAATACAAAGACCACAATATTCAACGAAACCACGTAAATACCTTGCATATAAAGTTGATGGTGTTACTGAATATGTTGTATTGAATTTTTCAAAATGAATTTCAGTAGTTTCATCCATTGGTGCACTAAAAAAAGTACCTCCAAATACCAATCTTAAACGACTTACAAAATTAAATTTTACGCCTAATCTTTTATTATATACACAAGTAGCAACTATTGGTGGATTATCACTTAATTGTTCTACCATATAATAATTATCTTTAATTAATTCATTTTCATTATCTAAATCTATTGAATGAAAATTTGAGGACATTGTTTCACCGATTACTGCATTAACTGGCCTCTTTGTTATTTCTTTAATCTTTAAATAAACAGTTGACATATATTTAAAAACATACAGAATTCTATCAATTTCATTTGTCATATTATTTGCTCTACAAATAAAAATTATGTTTATTAATATGATATAATATAAAATAATATAATATAATATAATATAATATAATATAATATAATATAATATAATATAATATAATATAATATTATAAAAGATAAATTAATATTTACTTTAATAATAGGTTGAAATGGTCACTGAAACTAGTTGAAACGTACGAATGTGTAGAAATTGGTAATAGGAATGCATGTGGTAATTCTATATTTACACAATCTACACCAATACTAATACTAGGAATTGATTTAATTAAATTTACTACCATCATTATTCTTGATTTACTATTTCTGTTTGTTTCTTCTGCTCCATCATTAGTTTCTTCTGGTTTTACATTATCTAATAAAGGTGGTTGTGTTTCATCTTGATTATTATTACTATTAACAATTTCATCTTCCTTTTTATCAGATTCAATATTTATTTTCTTATTATTTTTATTATTAATTTTTTTAGTTTTACCCATTATTATATATAGTTTTTAAAGAAATAATAATAATAATAATAATAATAATAATAATAATAATAATAATAATAATAATATTAATATATTAATTTTAGTGTTGATGATACTGAATAATAATATTAATTTTAATTTTAAAAAACACAAAAAAAAAAAAACACTAAAAATGATTTTTAGGGTTATGTGGTGGTAAACAAAAAAGGTAATATATTAAGAATTTGTGGTGGGTGTGTATGTTTTGTACACCATATATATGTATATTATATAAAATTAATTATTATCATAAATAATTTATATTTTGATGTATGTTTATTAAAAAATATTACTACTTTTTAAAATTATTATTATTATTATTATTATTGTTATTACTTGAAACATTTGATTTTAAATGAGATTGTGCTTCTTCATATAAAGATCTATAATAGAAAGCAGTTGAAAATAAACTTTCAATTTCTCTTTCTTCCCAATTTTGAGTTGGTGGTTTTTGTAAAAATATCATTATGTCTGGGAAATCACGCTGCTTTAATTCATCTGACCATAATACTAAAAATGCAGCACAAACGTAAACATGAAATATACTAAATCCTTCTTTTTCACTTAGATAAGTATCCCACATACGTATAACCAATTGAAATGGTATTTCACGCATTAACAAACAGTTCATCCAACGAAATGCAAATGTTATAAATTGAGCGTCTTGATCTGCTAAATGAGCACAAAGGGAATTATTGATTTTCTCTAATAATCCTTTCAATTGAGCCAACATTCTTTGAATACCTGGTTGCGCAAAAGTATAATGATCTTGAATACCATCCAACAATTTAGTTAGACACCAATATGAATCTGCTTCAACCATTGCCAATATAGATGGATCTAATTGTTCAACTTGACATGTTGCTACATCATCAACATATTCCGATAAGAATACCCAAATGAATGGAGTTGCCAAATCGTTTATTCCTTGAACGTAACCAGTTGATGGATGTCTTATACCCCACAAATACAATATTCTCTCTAGAATATCTTGTATCAATGGATTTTGAAATAATGGTACACCTGGATTTGTTCTTGGTACATCCATTTGGATTTGTTTCAATGTTCTTCTATCTGCTTCACCTCTTTTTTCATCACTTGTATAATATTGTGGTAATCCATCACGATATTCTTTTCTTTTACGTTCTAAATGTTCATCTCTTCTCTCGCAATTACTTGGTAAATAACCTAATAGTATCTTCCATGCCATTGGTCTATATTTTTCTGGTATTCCACGCCATCCTAATGTTTTTAAACTTTCCATATCTACGTGTACTCCTGTATTTAATAATTTTTCAAATTTTTTTATTCTATTGCTATTGTTATTACTATTTAATGATTGAAATGTTGATGTTGTACCTGATGTTGAATCATTTAATCCACCATTACTTGAATTTAATGATGATGATAATGATGTTGATCCCTGTTGTTGTTGAGGTTGTTGAGGTTGTTTTACAACATTTGTATTAATCGTCGATGATGATATTGATAAATGTGATAAATTACTTTCTATTATATTTGTTGTAGTTGTTGTGGTTGTAGTAGTTGTATTGTTGTGGTTATTGTCTATATTTGTAGTCGATAAATGTGTTGATAATGTTGATGAAGTTGTCGATATATGAGTTGGATCTATTTTAGGTGATGATGAATTTGGTGAATTTGATGATGCAAATTGACCATGATTAAATATAACACTACTATCATAATCTTTTTTCCTATTTGGTATCATATTACTGTATAGTTTCAATTTTAAACAAGTTAATATATTTAAATTGTATATATATAATAATTATCATGCTTGATCAAAACATACCCATTAAACTTTTCAAATCTATGTGGATGTATATTATTATTATTAACAGGTTTTGCAATACCTGGACTCTTTCGTGAAAATCTCCAAAATGCTTCCTTTACTGGACTATTTGTATCACTATGATTATTACTCATCCTTTATATATATATATGTATATGATTTATGTATTATTATTATTATTATTTTAATTATGAATTATGAATTGATAATTGAACGTACACAACAAATTATTGTATTATCTGTTTTTTTATTTTAATTTTTAAATATTATTTTTTTTTGTATGTGTGGGGGTATTTTTAAAAAAGAAAGAAAAAAAAATTAATTTTTTTATTATTTTTATAACAAAAAAAAATAAATAAAACAATTTAATTTGTAGTTTTAGTAATATCTATTAATTATTTGAATTTTTGAATAAGTAACACATAATAATAATATTTTAATATGATTTATTATCTTCGCTTTGTATAAATAAATGTTGTTGTTTTTGATTGTGTGTGCGATAATAAAAACAGTTAACTTTTTAAAAAAAAAAAAAAAAAATTTATTTTTTTAAAAATAGTTTTGGTTGCTTTAAAGCTGCAAAAAAAAAAGATTTTTTATTGTTTGAATATAGATATTTATTTTTATTTGTTTTTTTTTTAGTTTGTATACATTTCTATAGTTGGATTGTTTGCAAAATAAAACAATAATTACTTTAAATTAAAATTAAATGAATTTCTTTAAAGTGTGTGTGTGAAGACAGGTTACAATATTTAACTTTTTTTGTGAATGAATAATTAGAATTTTCTTTTTCTTTAATTTGTTTTTTTTTTTTTAATGCATTTAAACACACATATATTTCAGTTATTTAGTATTACGTGCTAAACTGTGATGTTGTTGATTGTTCTGTTTGGACAATGTTTGCTCCATTTTTAATTTCAATAGGAGGTTGTGGTGATGGTCTTCTTTTTGATCAATGGTTTCTCCATAAACTATTATTTCAATAAAAAAGAGTAAGTTAGTTTGTTGTATAATATTATATAATATTTATGTATATAAGAATGGTATTTCTTACCTTTTGCCAATATGTTATAATTGGTAATTAACTTTTGTTCACTTTCTTTTAATGACATTATTTGTGTTTTATTATAAACCCAAGAATCAGAAATTGATTTATTTAAAGAGACATTAATATTATCATCTTTCAATCTTTTAACAAGAGCTTCAACAAACATCTGATACTCTTTTGAAAAATGGTTATACCATACACATGTACCAAAATCAGTTATTCTTTCGCAAGTTTCTAAACATGGTTTAACAAGACTAAATATGAAATCAAATTTAAATTTAAAAGTTAACCCAACCAATAGTTTGATTTTATGAGAATCTCTATTTACCAATATATCATTTTCTTGAAAAAGGTTATTAATATGTTTGTAATAATCTGAATCTTCTGACCATTTATTATTAAATACATCATTCTTTGATAAAAATGTATAAATTGTATCATTAACTTCTGAAATTGATAATGAACCTTTTTGATTTTTCATTAACTCTACTAATGCATCTCTTTCTATATATGTTTTATCTGGGTTAGCTGCAATATCAGTTACAAATCTAATTGAAAAGAATGAATCAATTTGTTTATTTAAATACATTTGTTCACAAATGTCATAAAAATCCCATGTTTCCATATCCAATAAATTATCTTTGCATGATTTGTCATTATCAATTGTACTATGATTTAAAAAGTTTGTTGTATTTATATTTCTTTTTCTTATTGGATCAATACTAGAATACCAATCTATAATTGCTTCTTCAAGTTTACCAATTCTATAAGTAGCATTTAATTTTTTACTATTACGACCTTTTGTTGAAAATAGTCTATCTTCTCTTATTTCACCACGATCATGTTTAATTGCATTTTTAATTAAAAATAATTTACCAAAATCTTCTGTATTTGGTGAACCACATGAACCAATTAAAACAAGTTTTATACCATCCTTTTTATCAAGACCATTATAAATTTTATCCCAACTAGACACAAATAATTTACGAAAATTAATGTCACTTTCACCAATAAGTAAAATAACAAAATGATAAATTTCATTTTCTCTACCAACCTTTACTCTAAAAAATGAATCAAAGTCATTTGAAACTGGACATATTTCAATTAAATTGTGAACATCTCTAAAATAAGAAAGGAATTTAAAAACTTCAAAAGCTTTTGGGAATATAAATATAAACATTTTAATTATTTGTTATAAATATTTATTTATGTATTAAAAAAAAAAAGTGGGTGGTTAAAAAAAAAAAAAATTAATATTTTTTATCAGATTCACCCCACTTTATAAAAAAAATTAGATTGTTTGTTATATGTTTATCATGTGAGGAAAAAAAAAAGATATCTTCTAATACATAATAATTGTTTAAATATTCTAATACATAATTAATACGGCCCCTAATTCAATGTCCATAGTAAATCCACTTTGGGCAGCCTATGCAGAGTATATTCAAGAAGAAGAAGAAATATCAGATGATAAAATTGTTGAATAATTTTAATTATTGTATTAAACATTTTTAATATATTATTTTAAAAGAAATAATAACTATTAAAATAAAAAATATAAAAAGGAAGAAATTTATTATTTTTTTATAGTAGAATTATCAATAAAAAAATGACTATTATTTGCATTAGCATCAAATTCACTTTGTTTTGCACATTATTCACCAAGGAAAATTTAAGTTTTTAATAAACATATTTAAAAATTCCTAAATTTTAATTTATATACATTTATTTATTTATTATTGTTATTGGGAGATTTGAAAAATTTTATTTGATTAAAGTTATTTGTTACTCCATGTATAACTTGGATTTAACTCACATTCATCTTCACATGTGAAACTACTTTTTACAATACAATTGTCTTTGCCAATTTGATATACAATTTTTAAAAAATAAAAACCAAAGTTAAAATCACATGTACTAACATTTATGGAAAATTTGTTTTAAATAAATGTTTGGAAAGTGAGTTAATAATAATAGATTTATAATAGATTTATAATAGATTTATAATAGATTTATAATAGATTTATAATAGATATATCATATTATAATATACTATTAAGTCTATTATAAATAATAAATAATATTATTAATACTAAATACTATTTTTGCAAAAAGAAAATTATAATTTTTTAAAATAAAAAAAATATAAAAAGGAAGAAATTTATTATTTTAAAAAATACATTTAAAATAAACATAATTTAATTTTCAAAAAAATGAAGAGTAAGTATTATTTTCATATTTTTTTAAATAATAATATGTATATTCTAATACATAATAATAATTTTAGCATCAAGCACTAGTATTGAAATTTCATTACCTTTTGCGTTAACGGGTTTTGTAAGTGAAGAGGAAGAGACTGATCAACAAGATCAATAAAAAAATGTCTATTATTAGTAAATCCATTTTGGGTAGCCTATGCAGATTTTATTCAAGAAAAAGATGAAATGTATTAAATATTTTTTATATATTATTTTAAAAAATAAAAATTTTAAATTGAAAAATGACTAGGCGTGTAGTTTCAGAAAAAAATAACAAAAATTAAAAAAAAAAAAAAAAAAAAATTATTTTCGTAACAAAATCCAAAACAAAATAAAATACACAACTGATATTATTATTATTGTTTTAATAATTAATTTATTTAAAAATCATCTTCGCTTTCAACTGTTTCATTTGTTAGTGTGTAAATTAACAATCCATCTTTAATTTCACATCTTACATTATTAAATGGTTCAATTTCATGATCACCATATCCCAATGGTACCATTAATTTTTTTTCGCTGAGGAATCTTGAGGTAATAACCCATTTTTTAATTTCATATTCACCTAAAAAAGGTGATAATTGCTCACGTTGAGGGATCATAGGATTGTATTTTATACAAAAATAAAATTCAGCTGCATCAACTTCAGGATAAGATTTAATTAATTTTGAACCGGGAATAGCTTTAGCCATTGAAACATTCATACCCCACAATAAGTTTTGAAACACCAAAGTACAACGGTCTGGACATACTAAAATGGTTGGAGGTTGTAATGCACATTTATCCAAATGGAAAAAATGGTAATGTTCACTAGTTGTTTCAGTGGTTTCTATAATATTTTTTTTTAAAAAAAAAAAAAGTTAAAACATGTTTAAAAAAATTGTATTTAATAAAATATAAATATAATTTCATACCTTTTAAAATTTCCAATGGATCGACTTGTGCGTAGTTTGTAATTCGGTAGTTTAATTCCTCTTCAACTACTTCTTTTTTAAGTTGAGATCTCAATGGTGAAGTCATTCTTCTTTTACTCGATGAATTTGAGAATTGTGATATAGAATTAACATCACCATCATTTAAAAATGTTTCCTCCTCTGGTTGTGATGTAGATGGATTTGTTAAACTTATATTTACTCTATCTGTAGCTGCGTCAGAAACCATAACGTCATATTTTCTTTTAAATTTTTGATAATCTAGTTTGTTATCACGACAAAAAATTACGTTACTATTTCTAAAAGCTTCAAAAGCGGTTTGAGATGCAACTTTATTGGTTGCATTGGATTTAATTGAGGCGATGTGAGCATCAGTGTATGGAATAATTGCGGGTGGTCTGCCCATTTTGATTTAAAAAAAAAAAAAAAAAAAAAAAAAAAAAAAAAAAAAAAAAAAAAAAAAAAAAAAAAAAAAAAAAAAAAAAAAAAAAAAAAAAAAAAAAAAAAAA